>JAPMOR010008634.1:262585-320505 GCA_026543865.1 Argiope aurantia
TTTATGTACTTACAATTCTAATTAAATAACTTTTTTGCTCAAAATTGAAATAGAATCAGAGTAACAAATTTTTTAGGTGTTTACGATTTAATGGTACTCTATTCCCGAACAACTCGTACAGTAAACCTATTGAATTGGATAACCTTGAACACAAAACAACTGATATGCAACTTTCAAATCTCCTAGATTAATTTTCTAACAAATTATATGCTTGATGTTCTTATATTATGTAATTAGCTACCTCTGACGACCTGTTGTCCGGAAATATTGTCCATGTTTAATTTGAATTAAATCTCTTATGCATAATTTCATACACTTGATTTCACCATCAAAGTATTTTTAAATGCCAATTTATCCTTAAGATTAAGCTGCATTATTTAAACTGTCTCTTTAAAGTGCACATAATTATTCTAACGAAGCCAAATAATATAACATCATAGTACTTTTAAACATTTAATTATCTGCCTATCTTCTTACTTTTGTGATACTCTTAACTTTTCTATTATTCAGTTATTAAGCAAAATATTCCTTCTTAATTTTTCAACTAGCCACCTTTAGTGATTCAATTGGTTCGCCAAGTGCTAGCGAAAATATTGAATTAAATATTTTGTCATTTGTCTCCTGGAAAAAAACTTTTTTTCTGCTTCAAATTTTGATAATCATATAATCCAATATAGAAGTCTTAAGTCATTCTGTCCAATGTACTATGTATCTCTCTAATTTTCTGTCAGCTTTCGTAAAATTTGAATAATTTCATGTTCATGATGCTAACAAATGATTAGTATTTAAAGTCGTGTTATTTTAATTGTCTCTTATATATATTCTGTTTATTGTCATTATCTTTCTAATGGAAACTAGTCTCATGACATCATGGCTCTATTAAAAGCGTAAATATCTAGTTCATCTATTTTATATATTTTAGTTACTTTTTTATACATTTCATAAACTATGTTGATCATAAACAAAATTTTTTGAAACATTACTTTTCAAGAATGCAAAACAAGAACGAAAAAGAAATGAATAAAGGAGCCTACCGGATAATGTATGAAACAATAAAATCAGTTATAACTTTAGGGTTACAATGCAATTTATTATTAGAAACGAGGGGAAAAATATTTTTAACTAATTATTTTTGACAAAACTCAGCAAAAATTTGAATTGGTTTGGTATCATAAAAAAGGTAATTTTTTAAATTTTGAAATGAAATAAAATTTATTTTTTGTGAGAATCTTTTCGAATGTTATAACGAGAAAATGCTTTAAATTTTAATCAATAAAATTCTAATGAAAATTTTTTAAAAATTGCTCCGAATTGCGGATGTAAGTCAAACGATTCGTCTTGCTGAACGCCAACACATACACACAAACACATGCATTCATTTGTTATTACTATGTATAATAGAAGAAAATCACACGCTTAGATATTTGATGAAGCAATGAAAACAGTTTGAATTTCAGGGCAACAATTGAAGCTGTTGTTTAAATAATCGCACAAAAATATTTTTATATTTAAATATTTTCCAAAATTCAGGAAAAGTTTGTATAACTATTAAATTAGTATCGTTAAAAAACAATTTTGATATTTTAAAATGATATAAAAATCCTTTTTGTGCTGTAATATTTTCGGGGGTCAATGCAGGAATACACCAAAAATGCACTTGATTATAAATTAATTAGAATATTAGAAAATTCCGCCGAGATACATTATTTTATTTTTTTACACAATATATGAACCAAGTTTGGTAGTTCTAGGTAGAGCAAACTGGCCTATAGAGTTCCTTCTCTCCCGCATATATTCACACTTGAGTAAGCGCATGTCTATCTTTATTATTAGCAGAAATTAATAACAGCACAAATTAATTAATAGCAAAATTTAATTGTAAAATATTTTAACTAAGCATAATTATTCAAAAGCAAGTTGATTGCCAAATTTATCATTTATACTTTTAACTGATTTAATAACTAATCAAAAACCTTTCTGAAGTAAACTAAAATCCACTTTAAAATGATAAAATAGAAAAAAAATTTATTACCATTGGTATGCAATAAATCAGTCATTAAATCCATAGTCTCTACTAAGTAAGTATTTTATGTTTAAAAAACATTATTAAAATTCTTGGAATTCTCAACAATTCCACAGAGATGAGAAAAACTTCTAAATATGTGAAGAATGTCAATATCTATTTCAGGAATTCGATATCGCTCAGATTCGCGGTCCCTTCTTGTGAAAGAGAGATGGGAGGAGGGGAAGAGGGAGTTGCTAAGTTATTTTGTAATGAAGAATCGATGTCGTTCGGTTCTTTCTAATTAAAACAAGTAAAATGATGCCGATGCGAAATTTAGGTCCATTGCCAAACTTGGCGCATTTTTCTTGATATTTTTTTCTTCCTTTCTAGTTTGCACATCAATTCCCTTCTTGATGTCTATTGATTTTTTTTTATCATTGTAATGCCAGGCGCTTTTGGTAACCAGCTTGCTTTTTAGTAATACTATCTGTGCATTATTTGAATTAAATATCTTATATGTTATTTGACCTTCTTTACCAATGTTTTTTTTCTCTTTTCGTATAGGAAATATAACAATACAAGGGATACGATAATTTGGCTTCAACGAATTTTACTTTGAGACGGGAATGAATCTTCAAGATTTAATACCTGAAAAAAAAAAAAGGCATTTTTGAAATTATGTCTGACTGTCTGTGAATATAATAAAAGTCTTCTGTCTTTTATAGTCTGAGTACTGTAAAATGTAATAAAACTAAACAGAGTTTGAATTAATTCAGTTACATTTGCGCCTCATTTTGAAGCAACATAAGGTTTATTTATTTTGAGGTGGACTTCTCAGCTATAAACAGAGGTCAAATGTCGAGGACGATATATCAACTGACACCTCTCCAAAATTTCACACCACACCAAAGGAGAACAGTGGTGCTCACATGCGCATGAGCAACCAAATATCTGCTCATGCGCATGTGAGCACAATAACCTCAGTACAACAACAAATTTTTGGATATCCATGAATGAGATCGGTTTTTGCTTTTATTTTTAGAATCATAGATTATAAAATCTTGTATTTATGTGCCAAAAAAGTTGACTATCAGTCATATACCTATCGATTCCCGAAATTTCATAGATACAACAAATTGGAAGTTTCATAGATACAACAAGTTGCAAACTGTGGAAGTAATTCATTAAAGATAATGAAAATAAATATTCTGTCTTTCTCCATATCAGCTAAAGATAGACGCAAAACGTTCCATGTTGGGGAAGTACAGAAAAAAGACGATTTAGATTGCTGGAGAACACTCCCCCAATTTAAATTAGTTAATTGGGAATCAAATAGACGAATATTATTTAGAAATGCTAAGGAGATACAGGATCTTTAATATTTCAATTTTTTATGCTTTCATTTGATAGACAAAACATTTCTGAACATTTTTTTTTTGATATTGTACTTGTGTGTACTTTAATTAGAATTAAAAATATAATCAAAAACCTGAAGATCACTGTTAACTTTTTACTCAGAAACGTTTACTTTAAAGTCATTTTTTTCAATTCTATATTTTCAGATCTGGTGCGCATTAAGCAAAAATGGTTCATCGCATCAACATGAAACTTCCTAAGTATACTTAAACACACAATAAAGTAAATCATGCAAAATCGAAGCTTTACTTTTTTACTTTTATACTTTTTATAAAAGTAAAAAAGTAAAGCTTTATACTTTTTTTTAATAATTTTTTTCCAATGCGTGCTAATATGCTAAAAAGTTTTTTTTAAGTATTAATATGTTTTAGCAATATAAAAAGTAAAATAACTCCATTAAATTGTTTATCACTTTGCATCATTATTAAATCACGTTTTTTTTTTTTTTTTTTTTGGAAATGAAATGGTGCAACATTTTCTAAGTTGCTTATTTTCTAAAAAACTTTGCGCACATTCAAATTCTGTCTTCGATAATTTATTTGTACGGAGCATGTTTTCTTCACATATATTCTAATTAGTGAAAAATATTTCCCCTTACTTAAAAATTCATAATTATAAGGTTAAATGTCTTATAAAACTGTGGTAAAAAAATCTATTAAGTTTAAAAATTCTTTCTTACATTAGGGAAAGTCACATTTGGCCAACTTTCAAGGTCTATTTTGCTGTTAAAAGTCTTATGGTTCCTTAAGTTCATATAATTAAATAATTTCTTGAAAAGTATGATACTGAATGCAAAATTTTTAAGTTAAGGTGCAATCTTATATATATATATATATTTACCAAATTTATTTCCTTCTAAATTTATTATTCGCCAATGTTTTCAAGAGAACTTCATACTATACTCGGAAATTCTCTCAAAACCCAGTGGCCGATTCAGTCCTATCTCCTCCTCCACGAAATGGCATTTCCGACATCCCTCTTACAGGCGAAATCAGTAGGGGTGCTCTTTTAATAAATGTCTCCACCTGCCTCATAAAACGGGGGCTCGATTTCCTCGTAATCCCCCCATAATTATTCGGCACATAACCGATTTGCCGAAAACCGCTTAAGAGTGACTCCCCCACTGTGACCTGGAGTGTGACTTGTTGATCCAATAATGCGACTTCCATCCCCCGCCCCCGCAGGATGAGGGGATCACATCTCAGCGCAGTCGATGGATATTAAAAAGCGGCTCTTTTATCACTCCTCCCTTCCGTTCAAAATGATATTCATGGCTGTCGTCTGCTCAGTGGGGTGAACCAGGAACATATTAAAAACGTCCTCCGATTTTCTGCTTCCCCTCTAGACGATGACAATTTGCTCACCCTTCCGCCCCCCCTAGCTAGATCGATGGCTCGGAAGTTGAAATGTCAAGCCGTACGTTTCCAAACGCTTCGAGTATGCAATGATTCGATATTTAGATGCTTTCTTAATGTAAACTGACAGCTCCGATTGTCTAAATGTTTCTAAAAAGTTTGATGTTCTTTTCCTAACTCCTTTGACGCCTAAAAACAATCCTTTTAATTAAAAAACATTTGGAGATGCATTTCCAATTATAGCTTTTGAGCCAAGAGAGCACATTAAACACACACTCCTCTCGACTCCCTTGTATACTTTTTTGCTTAAAGTCATTCGGAACCGAAGGATTTTAGGTTCGTTATCCGATTCCAGCGAAGAACCGTCATGTAATTGGGTCTGGTGCACGTTAAATCCGTCGGGGCCAAAAGTCCTTCCACTGGTGTGTTTTGGAAGCTTGGAGAGGGGACCGTCAGCTCAGGTGTCGTCTTCATCACCTAAACGTAGTTCAAAATTACGAGATCCATCCGAAAATAGCCCTACTGTTGCTTTAAAATGACACGTTAATTTAACTAAACTAAACTAAATTTGCTTAGAGTCGCTATGTAAGAAGAATAACACATTGAAATTTCTTTCTGAATAGTTGTCGCTAGAATTCGATACAGATCTTCAATCATATTGCCAAAATCGCATACAAAACTTAATAATTTATCTATTAATTGTTAGGAACGCAATTTCATTTTTTTTTCTGTGAAAATGAAAGAAATTTTCTTATTGTGAATAAATATTTTGTGGAATTATATATTTTCCATTCTGGACCAACATCTTTTCCATCTTTCTGGCATTAGTATGATTCCACGTCCATAAGATTTTTGTTCTTTGCTGCCAAGAACTGATCTAAGAGTTTTTTAACTTCCTCATTTGAAGTAAAGGTTTTAGCATTTAAAATATTTTGTAGGCGCCGAAGCAAATAATAAGGTGCCAGATCTGGAGAATATGATGTATGTGTCAATATATCACATCCAAGCTGTAAGGGCTTTTGACGACTTACCAAACTTGTATGAGGTCCCGCATTATCTTGGTGGAAAACACCTTTTATATTGATCAATTCTGGCATTTTCTGTTTAAGTGAATCATTCAATTTGTCCTGCTGATAACAGTACACTTGAGAAGTAATCGTTGTGCTATCAAATAAAGCGTTAAAAAAAAGATTCCTTTGAAATTCTACCAAATAGATAATTAGTAATTTTTTAAAGTTATAGCTTTTACGCAGAAATAAATAGATAGACTGATAGATAGTCAATCGCTTAATAGATTTAGACCAACATTCAACAGCGATTAGCAATTCTGATGATAAATCTCCTCGACGAATTTTTATCCATATGATAAAAATTCGTCTATCCATTATAATTCATTAAAATTATAATGGATAGACAGGTAAGAAGATTAAACTTGAATGGTTTCGTCCCTACTTCAGTAGTAATGCCCAGTTTCAGTCTGAAAAGAAGGTATTTGATTTTATATGCCTGACTAGTTTGCTTTTGAGTTATAATTACAAAAACGATTTTCGTAAACTCTGAAACAGTGTTCCAAAATTAAAAAATCCTCGAAATTTTCTAGCTCATTTTTTTAATGATTACAATTCATTACTCTTTATTATAAGGAAATAAAAAGAAAACTGGGAACATTTTTTAAATAATGCGAGCTCTATCGGCTTAATGTAAACGGTATCAATAACCGAAAAACAGAAAAACGTAATTATAGTATACAAAAATTTTTGATGAATAATGTGGTTACACAGTTTGATGGTCGAAAGTAAATTCAGTACGAATAACGTCATACAGAAACTATATCGCCAAATTATTTTTCGCAGATAATTTTATCACAAATTTATTTTTAATTTTACACATAATTCTTCAAACTGTGGATTATATAATGTATTTTCTTATCAAAATTTTCTCTCTTTTGAGTGAAAATATTTCTTTAAAAAAGAACTGCTTTTTACCTCAGACCGGATTTTCTTTCTGTTAGGCGCAATTTTAATAAAGCGCAATTTTTTTCAGTCACACTTTTTGAAGCAAAGAAGGGTTTGTTTAAAAATGAAAATCGAGATATTTTAGAAAGGAGATTTCTATTATAATTAATATATATTTCTATTATAATTAATTAAAATTAAATGAATTATTAAATTAATTAAAAATTAATAATTGTTATGTTAAAAGCATATTTTATTTTATTTTTTAAATTTAAAATTAGAATAGGATATTATCGTTATTTTTTAAATCTAAAATCTAAATATTAAAAGATTTATCTAAATATTAAAAGATTTAAAAAGAAGAAGGCACAAATTTAAATTATTGAGAAATGCTGAATAATTTAAACTGCTTCGTGTAATAATGATGGTTACGATAACAATACCCCAATATTCTCTGCTATAGCAATACTTACAAAGCAAACTACTGATCAGAAATGAGTACTACTGATGTATGAGGTTAGTGCAAAATTTTGAAGCAATTTTGTTGACACAATTTTTTTATCTCCCCCCCCCCTTTTATTTTAATTTTAATTTCTTTTTTTTTTTCTTTTTTTCTTTTTAAAATATTTGAGCTTTCTTAATATCTTTATACGAAAGCTAGTCAGGAAAAATATTTGAATGTTACTATTCTCTTCTAGATCCATAGATAAAAATTTGGTAGCCAAAAATGGCACATGTACTGCTCTGCAGGAAAGCGCTTCATAACACCGCGTAATGTGGTCAATCGAGGCAGTGCGCCCACGTGCACAGAACACGTGCAGGATCGAGGGCGATTTTACGGAGTTTTTTTCTTTTAAATGAAAATCATGTCCGCTTCGACGGAGCGAAAGTGTTTTCCAACGCAAGCGATTTTCATTGTTTTGCTATTTTTTTTATAGGGGCCGGCTGATTCTTATTCGTAAAAATCTTCCCCTTCCTCTACAGCTTTTCTCGCTTTTTTCATTTTTTTTAATCTATTCGTATACAATACCGTGGTTCGTGCTGGAAAATTATATTTAAAAAACTCAATAGCCTAAGGACTGAAAATTAGTAGGGATTCTTATAATTTTCAGTTTAAAAGAAAATCATTTGTTGTGCAATCAATAGATATTTCATTTCATTCAGAAGCGATAATCAATACTATAATTAGCGTTAATTATAGTATTGATTATCGTTACTCATGTCAAGCGTTAAATTTTTAATGAATCTTTATTAATTAAAAAAAGAATCCTTACAAGTTAACCTTCACCATTTTTTAAGATAAAGTTTTCAAAAAGCTAGTTTTTATTTGAGCACAAAAATGAGGAGAAAAAATTTCGTTTGTGAAAATCCAGCATGACAAAGAAAAAAAATCGGAAAACACGAGATTCTGAAATAAATTTGTTCTTAAATAAATTATTTTTTATCACATTAATAATATTGTTTCATCTTCAATAATTTTTTTTGGTAATTCCGTTTTATGGAAGTCCTCGTAACATTGCTTTCAACACTTTACACAATTACAATTTGCTTTTCAGATCCATATTTTTCATAAAACATATTTATTCTTTCCTATTATAAATTCTACCCTCTTCTGTTTATAGCTTGTTAGCAAAAGTACATACTTTAATTTTTTTTATCTTTAGTTCATCTCTAAATTCATTAATATAAAATTATAGAATCAATTAATATTTTCCTGGAATTCACAACCAAATGGCGCCACCTACATGATATCGAAACTTCATTAAATTAATTGATTAATTTGAAATTAAGGTAAGAAAATATTACAATACTGTGTTACCGCTGGTAACCAGCCATTGTAGAGAATTTCAAAATTCTAGACCATCAAGTAGACAGTGGAAAAGTGATTACAAAATACCTTTTTTTAGCTAAAAGCAACTGAAGTTTAAGAAAAGCACATAAAATTGACACATATTATATCAATTGCAATTATAATGCGAAGATTGAACACTTTATCAGGGAAGCACTGGGATAACTACAAAGGAAATAAAATAAGATGGAACTTGTTTTCAGCATAGAGAAGAGAACATCGTTCTATTTTCTCGCATGGCTACAGTTTTTGATAAAGTGAGATGCACAGTTTCATAGAACGGTTCACTTTGATGAGCAAACATTTGAAATAACAGTATAAATAATTTTTTGGAAAGTTTGAGACTCGTAAATAAAAGTATTAAAGAGTATTACCAAAAGACAGACAATAAAATAAAAAAAAATCCTTTTAGCAAATATTATTTCACTTTCTTTTTTAAATTTACTGCCAACTTGATAAAGATTTTTTAGCCCAAATAAAACTTTTGCAAATCATGAAAAGCGATATATACATTCAAGATCATGTCGCGATCCTGCAAAAAATAACACTCTACCCCTTAAAAAGTTGCCCTTAGAACCAAACTCAGAATCTTTCAGAGTACATCTTTAAATAAAACGAATAAGCAATCATTTGGAGTTAAGAATGATCCATTTAATATATTTAACATTAATTCCTGCAAAGAATTTAGTCTACGAGAAATGAGCTGAGACTGCGCAGTGAAACCCTCTTTCAGTATATGGTTTTCCTCTGGGTACGGTATTATGCTATTCATTTCAGACTTTAAAAAAAATGTAGTCTTCATTGTCAAAAAAAAAAGTATTTGATAGCGTTTCTTCTAATTTTGAGGAAGAAAAAAAATATTTTAAAAATATTTGTTCAAGAGCAAAATATTAATACAGTGATTTGACTGAGATCCAAAATAAAACGACAGGAAGATCGAAATTAACATGATTGTATTTGGAAAAAAATTAAAATTTAAGAATTCCTTTTCAAGTTTACTATGGGGGGAGGGAGAAGGAACAGCGAGAATGACATGCAGCTTAGATTTTCATTTTCTTTTCTGTGCTGGCTGCTTTTTATAAGCAGCTGGTTCATCGAAAGTATTAGTTGGTTTCAAATTAAATTAATTCTCTTGTGCAATTAACTTGATGCTCAAAAATCAATGAAGTACAGTTGAGCATCAAAGTTTGATAGACATTAAATTCGTTTTATTTTGATTGTCTTACACGGGCCCTGGTTATTCTATGCATGCATCTTCCAAAAGCCTTGTAAAGACATTAAACATGTAACTATTCAAGATATCCGTCTTTAAATTGCATGTTGTCTTTCTTGTTAATGTTACACCAATTTTTGGTTCTTTTAAAGTGCGGAAATAACAAACAAAATTTTCCTTCCCTAACATTTCCCAGGTGGAAGGAAATCGCATGACTAAATATAGGAAGAAACAATAAAAAAAGTCCAAGTTAAAAATATATAAAGATTCAGAAAATGTATATAACTAAATTGGTTTTAGCTAAAAAAAATTTCGAATTTGAAAACGGTATTAATATTATATTCTGCTTTAAAAAAAAAATATCGCATACTTCAAAATCTTATTTAATTTTTAATTAATTTAAATACTATTAAGAATTTCAAAAAACTGATCAATGGATCACGTTTCAGTATTCTAAAGTATATTTTTATCAATCTTGCGTCTCTAGTTCAAATAGTCCTCATTATAGAACGGCAGCACATAATACACACATATGTATACATTATTCTTCATTGTGAGAGTAAATGTATTGTAATAAAATTATATATTTCAATATATCCAACAATGAAAATTATTTTTTGTATATATTTTGTGACAACAAGAATATAGAAATAACAATACATGGTTATTTAAGAAAGATTTTTGCAGTAAACCAGTTAAGTATCACTATGCGCAGTTCAATTATTTTTAAAAATTTAAATTGTTGAAATTTTTTTAAAAATTTTGCTATATGTTGGTATTGTTTAAAATTATAAAAAAATATATTAAATAAATATGAAATTTTATTATAAAGTTGATTTACACTAATTCACTGTGTGTTAAACTAAAAAGTGTATCGCATTTTGGATCAAAATTGAATGATACGTCTTTTGCGATAATACGAACAGACGTATAACCTCTTGAATGATGTACAAAAAGGATTCTGTTGTATTTTAATTTCTCCATTCACAGTTCATATTGCAAATCATATTGGCGTTTTGCCATAGTATTTTCTATATCGTTACCATAGCAACTCTGTAAATAATTTCAGACAATATCTTTGACAGCAACAGTCTTTAAAATATATCGTATTGTAAAATATTGCTGGTACGACTAATTATCAATAGCTATCGAATCTATGCCTCGAATTGAACACAAAATTTATATGCTAATTTGTTTTCGCTTATAAGCACCAGCCAGAAATAAGCACTAGCAAATCTTGTGCACATGTCCTCTGACAGCACCCAAATCAGTATCAGGTCCCAGTCAAAAAAGCGCCGGGAGCGATGCGCGGAATTTCTCCAAGGCATCTTAGAATTTTCAGCCCAGAATATTCATTTCTCTGGATATCAGTCCTCTTCGCATTCCGCGCGCGCCGCAATTTTTGTCACTCGACGCACGGGTCTTTTGAAGTCGCTTTTTTCTCCGGGTTTGACAACTCAATCCTTCGCTGCAGAATTCGGAAGACGAAGCGTGCCATCGTTCAAGACTCGTTTGATTGGAAGGTGAAGAAACAGATCTCAGAATTCCTCTTCCCTTGTTTGACACCGAGTTTGTAGGATTCCTCACCAGTGAATTGTCTTGTCATGAAAAAGGATTTGCATGAAAATATTTGATTCTTAAGTTGATTGTCATGAGCGATAGCTTCTTTGTGCAGAAACTCAAATTTATTTTCTCTGTATCATTCCAATTTTAGTGTTCTTATGATCGAAAGAAATATGATATTACGGGCAACCTCAAGTTTCTTTCTGCAAGAGGAGTAATAATAGGTTAGCGAGGTGCTTTGGCATAGCGTTTCTGCTACTCTTTTCGTCATTTTTGATTTTATAAAGTAAAATATTCTACTAATTAGCTTTCATGCTGATTTCGAGGTAAAGTCATGGTTTCGCGATCAGATAAGCAATGATTCAGACTAGATTTTCCTGTAGATGTATTATATTAGATAGAGAATTTCTGGTGCTTTCATAAGTACGGCCTTCTTGTGTAAACAGTCCGATTTTATATTCATAATTAGAATTGAAGTGATATCAAATCTTAGTGGCCTCTTGGAATGGCATTTTTCCTATCCTCATTGCTACACTTGGTGTTTCAAAGTAATGTGATCACTTTACAAATTCATCTTCACGGGGTCTTGTCAGAGGCTTAGCAAGTGTAAGTAATCTATATTTTTTATATATATTTGTAATCAAGTTTAGCAAGTGTAATAGCATCTTAAGCATGGCAACAACTTTTTGTCTCCTCATCTTATTTGCTTTTAAAAAGTGATATGAAAGTGTTAATGTTATATCTCCAGGGTGCTATTTAATACTGATTCCAAACATATCTATACCCCTGAAATCTGAATTGCAAAGTATGAGTCCTCAGACTGGAGAATTTATTTATCTTTTTGGAGATATTCTCCATGTTACCTCGTTTCATTTTGCAAGCAATAGCTTCTTTTATGTTTAGGCTGTGCTGTTGTTTACTGCATGTTGTGTATTATTGTGTTTGCTCGAATATAATAGTTTTTTTAAATATCACCGTATTTTATGATCCTTATAAGAGCTGTATGTGAACTCTACTAGGTCCACCAATTAACTGCTCCATACCTATGGATGAGTAAGTCGACATATGTTGTGTTTTATTGAATGGAGGATCATAGTTTGAGATTCAATTCCACCGAAGAATCGCCATATATTGGGACTTGGTACACATTAAATTTGTTTTTGTATGTCAAATATCCTTACTCTAATATAGAGTGGAATGGAGAATCGGATAACGGCTTTAGTATATCTTCATAATCTTACTCGGTTCGAATTAACCCTCTCTGATTTTAATTGGGATGTTAAAAGTTACGAAATTGATGGTAAAAATATTCACAAAAATTATTCAAAACAGAAAATGTATTTTTTTATATTATTTTAATTTGAGCAGAGTAATTTATTAATCATCAGTGACAATTTCTTGGACTAATCTAACTTGCCAAATCTATGAGCCTAATCCTAATATCGGCATAAAGAAAAAATATGGAATTATCTGTTGGTCAAGGCTATTTGGAGCATCTGGATTTGAATAGAACAGAATAATAGAGCTCCAGGAAATGGGAATATGCTGTCAAAAATTCAGTTCATTCGAAAATTCAGAGAGGTGGGCATCAAGGCATATTTGTGCCTTGTTTGAAAGAAATCCAAAAAGTCCACAATCGCAGTCAGCATTTTATTGGTAAAGTATATACATATTTATTTAAAGATGAATAATTTATTCAGACAACAGAATCTGTAACCAAGATTCATGATCTTTGTTGCGGCATCTTAATCCAATAGGATATTTTTAAGCAATAACTATTAAAAAGAACTGATATCCTTGGAAATGACTTTCGACTTAGTTCTAGAAACAAAAGAAAAATTTTCAAAATTCATACACACTAGTCAACAATCAGATCCTAAAAACAAATTGATTCGGTCAAATGTCGATCAATCTGAAAAAGGAAAGTTCTATGTTGTCAGATTGTGAACGCTCTCATTTCTATAGGAAATAAAAATATTTTAAAACATTTTTAACAAGTGGTTATTACGTCACAGTTAAAAGGAACCATACTTTCTGGAAATTAGCTAGTATAATCTTAAATATGAATCATTTGAACTGTATTATTACAATTTTACTTAATAACAAGCATTAACTAGATTAAATTTTTAAAAAGATGTTTTTTGAAAAATTCTCCTGGTATTTTACTGCATATAATGAGAGTTAACAGTACACGAACAGAGAAGACAGTGGTAGTTGCCTTGAGACGCTAGGTAGTGAGTGAGCCCCGAGTAGATCGGGTTAAAAACTTTATTTTCTTATTTACTAAATAAATAAGTTTATAAAATGCAAATTTTTCATTAATTACAAAATATTAGAATAATATTTATTGTTTTAAGCCACGTTCCGGTTGATTCCATTAAATTTACGCGGTTGTTAGAACATTTATAAAAATAGATAATCTACTTCTAATATTGTGTGCATACATGGTTGTCGAGAAGTGTGGGGTCATAATAGATCAATAAAAATTAAAACATAATCCTAAAGTTAATAAAACAGAGAATATTAATTTGAACCAAATTATTAACATGTTAAAAATGTGCTGAAACATAAAACTAAATCGACCATTTTATTAAAATTGTGGCATCATAATTCGCTCTGATTACGGCTATGAATACCTAAATCCGCCACTAAGTCAAATGAATCAGCCTGAAACGAAAATATTTAAAATAATAGGGAATCTAACATCTATGCTTTTTTGTCCATAAATTTTTGGGAAATTTTCCATTTAATTACTATTTAATTATTTCTGTTTTTAATTTTGTTTAGCTGTTTATTTTTCAATATTTTGCAGACCTTCTATCTCTCTCTCCTCCTTCCCTTCCCCAGTTAGTTTCGTCTTTTCGGATTCAAAAGCATCCTACTAATTCAGAAAATCTGGTCCCTTTTATGAAAGGATAATTTAAATTTGAACCAATTAATATAATTTTTTAAATATATAAGAAAATATTAAAAAATTTTATATATAAGAAAATATTCAAAATATATTTTAAGTATTTGCTTATATATATTTCTCCCACCCTATCATCAGCATGACGAATCAACCACTTTTTTCTATTCATCGCTTTTTGTGTGCCCCTCATCTGCAAGCATATTCTCCCCAGAAAATGTTAGGGGGGAGGACTGCCATAGAATGAATATCATCTCCCTCTGCCCCAATCTCTCTCGTTCTATTCAAATTGAGCAACATCCCATGATTCAACACCAGAGAAACACAAGGATGCAGTGAAGGGGAGGAAAGTGTATCAAATACGATTACGGTATGTTTTCCACCCTTCCGATAATAATAGGGGGTTTGGAGGGGGCCAGGAGAATGCTCTCTTTGTTTTCTGCATCATTGCATCAAGTATGTTTAATCACTCCGAAATGCACTTGCGAGATTTAGCATAGGATCTAAATCTCGAGGTCGAATTTTTTGACGATTACAATATTTTTCTTTTTTTCACTTCGTATACGAGAATATAAAAAGTGGATTGCATTGTTTAAAAGTTTGAGACCTCCTGCTCATCACTATATGATGAAATTAAAAGCAAAATGTTTCAGTTCGCTTAAGGTGGAAGCACAAATTTTAAAAACCTTGATTGAAAGCGACCGAATGATTAGCTGAAAATTTACCCTTTCTCCTTTTTTGTTTAACCCTTTATAGGGCAGTGAGAAATATGCTTCTAGAAATATACATCTCTGTGTGAAGTTACGTAGGTTGGCATAAGTTCTGACAAGTTTTTCAATAAGATAGAAATTTAGGTGCTTTAGTTCCTTATCTCAGATAAAATGACGTGTCTTGATTGTTACTTAATTATTAATTAACACAATTAATTAATTCATAGAATTGAACTTACATAATAAGCTAAATGAATCATTTTTCTTAAGTCAGTCTCAATCCTAAAAATATTTTAATATATTATGACTAGAAAAAAATAGCCTTTTAAAGGATTAATATCCAGTTCACCAATGCACCAGTAAGTTGACTGGTCTATCCTATGTCAATTCATATGCATAAAAATTCAGTAATCCAAAACATGCAACGAGCTATAATAGATTTAAATTGTTTATCTATACTTATAAATAAAGCTCAATGTGTGTGTGTTGGCGCTCTACAGGCCAGGTCATTTGACCTACAGCTACCAAATTTGGTACATGTATACCTTAGAGGTCGGGAATGTGCACCTGGGGTCACTTTTTTTGAATTTTTAATTAGAATTTTAATTATTAATTAAAAACTAACTTTCCCGCCAAAAAAATCTTCCATTTTCCCCACCGCCAAATGAGTAAGGCTTCAGTTTTTTTCCCCCCAACAGTAATGAGGCTAGGGTTAACATTTTTCGGCCGATTATGTCAAACGATTCTGTTTATTTTCTTAATGTTTTATGCATTTAAAATTAAACATTGTTAATTAATCCATCTTTCAGATTCATTCTGAAGTACTTTTGAATTAAAATAACACAGAATAAAGGAAATTAAAAATTTCTAATCTGCATAGCGTTACCCCAACTGGCGTAGAAAAATTCACGTAATTGCGTTACCGTAACTGGCGTTGAAAATTCACGCATGCGCATTATGTTCTGATTGTTGACATGACAACCATTATCAACGGATGATTTAAATTATTTTTAATGCTTTGTTTCAGTAAAAAATATTATTATATTAATTGCAGATTAATTCTTTCCGCTTTAATTTAAAGCATAAATTCTACGAGAGGTAACAGAAAATTAGAGATACATATTACGATATGACTGAAAGCCTTTATAATATTATGAGTGAATTATATGACTATCAAAATTTGAAGTTTTAAAATATTTTGATGAAGAATCTATTAAAGTTGGAATTGCGTAAAATATTTAATTATTAAAATTTAAACGAACATTAAGATTGGCGAACCGGCTGGTCGCCAAAGGCGGCTAGTTTTATATAATATATATTTATTCCAAGTGATTTTTAAGTTAAATTATAACATTGATGAATGCCTTAATAATTGTTGAAAGGTGCAATAAATTGACGAAACGGGGAGTATTAACAAACCGATAAAGAGATTAACAAGTTATTACTCTATTCATCGCCTTATTTTCTGTAACGAATTGCTTCGATAAGAGTAGAACAATCTGGTGATTTTAGCTATAAACTATACAAACAGTAAATTCTGGTTCTATGGCTAGAAAAATCAATTTCGTTTCTAACATTTTTTTTCCTTCAAATTAATGATGTTTTAAAATTGTTCCGGGATTTGCAATCATCCTATATACATTTCATATTAACAGCGTACCTTTATAAATAACTTTCTAACAATTTAGAAGTATTTTTAATTTAAAAGTATTCGAGGCCTTACATTAAAAAAACATTTTAAAAATCCGTCATGTCTTATACACCATGAAATATGACCCTGGTAGTTTCCTGTAATTAAGACTCTAACCATTTACTGAGGTTTCAATGTAAATATAGTAAATAGCTTCCTTATCGCAGTGATGTCCTAACGGAAGCTGATTACATCTCATAGATCAAAAACATCGTCATCAGTTGACTTCCCAAAATTAATCCGAAGTATACGCGCTACGGAGGGACTTCCACCCGGTCATCGCCGATGATGTATGACCCAGCTATATTACGCTTTTTCGCAGGTGCACTGCTATGAAAGAAAAAAAGGGCCAATCTGACGACAAATATTTTCTCGAACACTTTCTGTTTCGATTGGCGATAGCATCGCACAACAGTATTGAATTGTGGCTTCCTTTGATATCCCCCCCCCCCAGTTTACATGCATGATTCAAGATTTACTTAAAATTCCCATTTTTCAATGTTTATCTGGTTTTGAAAAAAAAAATTATGCTGTATTTTTTTATTTATTATGTAATTAAGTAGATGGTTCATTCATCATTTTATTGTAATATTGCACTAAGGACGCGTTTAACCTAGTTTTTCTTCCTTTGAATTCTGCATCGATTAATGATTTGTTTCAGAATAGATATTAAATTTCATTCCTTAGACTCCTTTATTTTCTGGATTCCATCAAGGAAACTGAAGCCATTATTAAAGTAAGAAAAAAAAAACGTTTAATAGTTTAATATTAACGACAGCATGAGTTTACTCAGGGCGAAAATTAATAATAATAAAAGGAATAATGATGTGAGAAGATTATGAATTCTGTCTACTGACTCATAACCAAAATTAATTAAAGCCTGGATGACCAATGAGAGATTTAGCAATAAATTGCTTGCTGCAGTCGAGCGGACTATTGGAGATTTTACTGTTTATTAGCCTTGCAATGTTTGATATAAACTTTACATACTTTGTTAATCAATTTCATCTTCTCTAGCCTATTATTTCATCTGATGATCTTTTCTTCTCCAGATAAATTATTACACTAAAATCAAAGAATGAAGGTGACTCTACCAGATTTTCTTCGAAGTATAATTCATATATGAACAAGTTTATTTTCAAAAAACATTCAGGAAAGCAACATCCTCTATGTATTGGAGCTAAATCGGGCAAAATTCTGCTGTAATTTAAATTCTCCGGAATGTTTCGACCAATAGAAGATGACATTCTAATCCATATATACTCGTGTATTTGGCTAGACATTGTAGATTAAATAGGATCAGAATCGCCACTAAAATTGCTGATACCAAATTACCATTGTTTTCTACATGCCGCTTTTGGCGATCAGTTGGCTCATCAAGATTAATGGTTATTAAATGTTTCATTTAAACCTCCGAATTATTTAAAATCAATGCATCACTTCTCAATATATAACATACAAAATTTTTTAATGCAGATGTATTTTCGCGCTGATTTCCTATTGCGTTTTGTATCTGTACATTCCAACTATCACTAACATTTGATTCATCACATTCCTTATAAGTGGACAGTCCTTAACCATAGAGGACAAGAAAACAAGAAAGCATTCTTAGTTACTCATTTACGAAAAATATCAAGAAGATTATAATTGTTAAAATCTTTATAAATTTCATCGTTACACCTGCACAGAAAATCAGGGAAATGAGTAGAAAATGAGCAAAAAGTCCAAGATTTCTAAAAAAAGTATGTCTGTCAAGATTTGAAATTTAAAAATATTTTCCTGAGGGAATCCTTCAGATAGTTGTAAAATATTTAATTGAAAATTTTATTAATCATAATAATGGCGAATTAATTGGTCACCATAGGTGGTTAATAAGAAAATATAAATCATTGAACAGAATTCAAACTGAAAAAAGGTTGTATTAAATAGACCTTTTATCAGTACAATTCTCCTTCTAGGGAAATTTTCCTGTCTCCAATACATTTGTAATCGCCTGGTAACTTGGAGATTAGTTTTGATTCTTTTTTTTAAAATTCTATGTTTAATTAGTTCTTACTGCATTTGAAGAAATTAGATAAAAAAATTTTTTAGTTCTCTATTTACTTTTCGGTTTTAAAATTTCTTAATTTTTTAAAACCCATTTTGAGAACTGATATATTATTACATTTGATCGTCCAGCTAGGGATCTAATTGAGAGGAGGGCACACATTATTCATGCCTAAATCAGTTACGGTTGAGATAAAAATATTTAATTTTTCAAAAGTTTATAGATGCGATGGGCACCAATTAAAAGAGGCTCTATGATTGCATAAGTTTTGAAGTTATTTCACTTTTTAAAACCAAATAACATGGAAAGAACTAAAAGAAATATTTTCTCCTTGATACCAAAGTCATTCAGTGAGATGCAGTATAGCTTTGCAGTTATAGCTACAATGCAGTTACAGCTTTTAATTCCTTGAATATAAATAAAAATTAAAAAAAATAATTTTCATTCAAAAATACCAGAAAGATATCTATAATACATTTTGTAGCTATCCGAAAGATGGCGCTCTTTTTAATGCTATGGAAAATAATTTCGGAATTTCATAGCTATTTAAATTGATTTCATACTTCTTCCCAAATATTCTGAATTTATATTTTCTAAAAAATCTAATTTATCTTTTTAAAATATCTATATGAAATAGAAGTTCATAATGGCATTTATGAAATCATCAACGTTTTGACATCCAATGACATAATGATATAAATTAATAGCTATTTTCCTATGCCACAACAAGCTAGCAAATCATTTAATTCGAAACATTGATTGATATACAGAATGAAGGAAAACTAAAGATTTAATGCCGTTTTGCATAATTTAACCTAAGCATTGGTTGTATAATATTACTTATTTCATTGACATAAGAATTAACTGAATCATAGAATGAATTATTCCTTAAGCAGATAATTTAAGAAAAAATTAAGAATTTTCAATCAATTTCGAAATAAGTACCATATTTTCAATGGCTATATTGTTCTTCCTAATATCAAACTGAGATTTCGAATAATAGTGTTAAATGAAGATAAGTATTTGTAATAAAAATAGTCGTTAGATGGCAGCACAAATTATATCTCGATAATTTTGATTAGGGGAACGACAATGTAAGTAATGAAAACAACAACCAAAGTATTTTAAGCCATCTTCAAGATTAAGAATCAAATTAATAAAATTTATCTTAATCGAAAATATAAAGCAAAGAAATGCAAGGTTACATTTTGGGAAATATATAATTATGTGAGCGCGAAGATAAGTTCCTACGGCTCAGGAGAAAATATTTAATAAATGCATTGAGGTTTCAATTATCCAAATTGTTTTCATTGGTTTATAAAGCAATATTACTTAATGTTCCGCTTCCGATATATTTCAAACAATAATAAAAAAAAATATCCCCTTTAAAAATACAATAACACAAAATAATCTGAATTTTACTTGGGCGTTCGTCGTTTCTTTAATGCTTTCCTTTTTATGAATTTATAGCTGTTTAATTCGTGGCATTCCAATAGTAGTTTTCAAGCATGGACAGGTTCCATTGCTCTTCGTAGTGTCTTTCCAAACCAGAAATATCTTGATGTCCTTAAATAGCCTCCTCTGTCAGGGAAAAATTCAATGAGAGCTTATATATGGAGTACCTCTGTTACTTCAACAACTGACAAAGAGACATTACCCATTTGATTTCAACAAGAATCAAGATTTATCCTGTACACTAAGATTACAATCGAAGTATAGTTTCTAGGCGTTTCTATCGCTAAAACTATATATCGCTTTTATAAGGAAATGTAAATTCTTCACATATGTAATAAAAATTTTCAACATTATTCACATATTTTCGAAGATTTGTATCCTAAATTCCTTCTAAATATATTCTCTCATTGATAGCAAGTAATTTTTTTTTTCTTCCACTCTATATCACGTCTATAACATCGTTTTTTTACAAAAAGAATTTACACGTCTTCTTCGAAATGAGTGCTGGTGAATCTAAATTCAAGTGCATTAAATGAGTAAAAGTAATAAAGTGAGAGTACGATTCCTTGATTAAAATAATAATTTATAGGTAGGAGAAAAAGAAACCCCTTAATTCATTAATATATAAATAATAATATATATTATGTAAATAAAAAGCAGCTATTTTTAAAAATTTGAAAGCAAAAGCCAGCTTGAAATTTTTATGTCCGCATTCATTCTCAGCATTTTCTAGCTAATTATATTCGACAATTTTGATGTCTGAAGTTTTTTGACTGCAGAACATTATAATTTAATCAGACAAGGGGTAGAATATTAATTAATAAACTATTTTGTTATTTTTCATTTAGGAACAATTAAATGCAGTAAAAGGAAAAAGCCCTAAAAATGTTTCGGTCTAGGTTTCTATATTTAGGTCTAAATATTTTTTTCCGAACTTTAAAAAAATACATTCACACACAATACGCAATTAAGCATTTATTTAAATAATAAAGTGAAAACATTCAATCCTCATTAAACTATCTAAAGATTATATTATTTTTTTCATTTAACTTTCTATTAGAAAAATTCTTAAGTCATGTTTTTAGTAGCGTAACTTAACAATAAAGAATCGCCGGCAGTCATTTGCATGAAACCTTCAGAAAAGTAAATTCACCACTACCGTTAATTTTAAAAGCGGTTAGTATTTCCCAGATGATTAATGAATTTTTAGAATATTTTTAATTAATTTTAAAGGACGTTACAATTTTTAAAAAATAGAGAAGTAATTCCATACTTTTTTATATCAAATTAATTACTTTGAATTTTTATTTTAACGATGAATTTATTGTTTTTTCAAAATCCAACAGTTAAGATGAAGAATATTTCTTAGACCGATCGCCAAATTACGCAGCTTCTCTCAACAAATTTAATTCCAGAGGAAGATTTTATAGTTTTTAATTTTGAAAATAGATTCTTGTCTCTATAAAGTCAGGAATGGTGAAATAGAAGCAGTATAAACTTCAAGGATGCTTAATGATAAAAAATAGTTTTATTGCTTGCAGATCTGCAATTTCTATAATAGTGGAATATTTTTCTGCTTTGAGTTTAAAAATTAAGTGAAAAGTACGAATAAATTTTATAGAGACAATGATATTCTTTTACACAAATCAGTAATGCTTTAGTCTTTCTCAAAAAATTGGCATTGTTTAAATGTTTCGAATAAACTAGGATACAAATCACTAGAAACACTTTCATGAATACTGAGAAATCAAGATTTCATTTAGTTAATAGTGATAAACAATGAATGAAGAATTACGATTTATTTTATTTACAAGGTTTTATTTAGGTTCTATGGTATTTGCGCTCGATAAATTTCCCCCTTTCCGCCCGCTCAAGTGTCAAGAAAGGCTACCACATTATAAACTTTATCTTTGTATGTAAGATTTGGCGATTTTATAATGTACGCCAAATGGTAATCAACTCACTATGAATGAGAAAGATACTCCTTGTCTCTGATAACGAAACGAAACTTCCTTGTGAAAAATGCTGATGACCCTTATCACGTTTCAAACGAATGTTGAATATAATAAATATAAAATGTGAGAAATTTGCTTTAAAAATGTATTTATTAAAAGGAATACGTTTATAATTTTCCCACACGGAAGACATTTATAAAAATTATATTTCTGATGTGCATAATACAAATTTAATCTAATAAAATGAATTATAATTTTTAGTTTTATGAGGATTTAATCTTTATATCTCTTACGGTTTAACTTTATTTAACAAAATGAAAAAAAAAACATAGAAAGGGCTTTAAATTCAAATTTAAATGGACATCAATAGTGTTTAGTTCTTTCTATATGTATGTATGCTTTTATGTATATACATTCCACAAACTGATACTTGAAATGAGCTAATGTATTTTTTACGTTAAAGCTGTTCAAATAAGGGTATTTTTTTTCAAAAAAAATAAGCTTTTTGGCTGGCTAAAATAAGTTATAGGAATCATATTAATAATTTTAAAAACAGCTGCTGATTAATTCTCAGAAGAAAAAAAAAACACATTTTCAATAAGAAAATGTTGATAATTTCTGAAATTCCTTCAAATCTGAAATATATTATTTCATTTTCTAGCTTATTTACTGTCAGATTTAACTATACATAATCCAATGTACCGGAAACGACATTTAAATGCAACATCTAAACGGCTACATAAAAAAATAATATGAAAATAATAAAAAGGCGTTAGAAATTTTAAAAAAATGAATATGATTTCTAAATAATTCTTTTTCAATATTTCACAATATACATTATATGGTCATTAATATTTAACAAAAATAAATAAAGAAAAAAAGAATAAACTAACTGGTAGGAACGTTACTTTTTTTCAAAATAGAAATTATGATTACTCCTATATAACCATGAATTGAAGAAAAATAGTTGTAAAATATATTGTTTCACAAATGCTAATACACATTAAAAAGCATTTTTTAAAGTTTTTATGAAAGTAGTAATCAACTTAATTTTATAATTCAGATTTATGGTTGCTAAATTTACATAGCTTGTTCTTGATCGTTTACTCACAAGAGCATATGTAACTTCAAATAGTACTGGACATGTAACATTTACTACTGTTCTAAAAACCTTATACGATTCCGCTTTTTATGCAATGCATCTCTTTTAATTTTCAGTAATCTCAACAAAAATGGGAACTTGAAAAACGAAAGTGTTTAAATTTCAACTAATACAAAAACTTTCTCATTCAGCATTGTTTATGCGCATTACAAATAACATTCTTATCTAATATTAATTAATTTCTCTAACATTGATCCTTATAAATATAATAATTTATTACATTAAGGAGTAACAGGATTTAAAAATGGATACACTTTCTGAAAATTACAGCACTATAACTTCCGAAAAATTACAGTCAAAAATTGATTTTTGCATTAATTGATTTTTGCAAAATTGATTTTGCAAAAAATTTTCTTTTTAATGATATCAATGCTTTAATCTACAAATTAAGTTCCGATGTTTAACAAGCTTTTAAAGAAATATTTTAACTATATTTTTCAACAATGTATTTCGCTCAAAATAAAAATGAAATTTAATCTGCAAGAGCACGTCAATGAGAAAAAATTAGCTTTTATCCACCTGTTGCCATCACATTGACAGAAGTTCAAATTAAAAAATAAACCAACTATTATTGCAAATTAAATATATAAAAGTGTAAATTTCAGCAAGTGTCTGTGTGAAGTGAAAACATTTGAAATATATTTTCTAAAAAGTAAATGGAGGAAAAGATTTCTATGACCTTTTACAATATCTATAGTATTAATTAAATTAAACAATTAAATTTAAAGCAAACATGGTTTAATATATCTATTGGATAATCACTGTAATCAGCTCTCATCAATTAATTTTAATCAGGGGCACGTATCTACTAACAAAATGGTCTAAATGAACTAAACAATTACATTTTATGTTACTTGAGTCAATAAATGCTCCGAAGAATTAAGAATTTAAAATTTTTACATAAGTCCTTTACATTACCCTTTTACATTAACCTTTGAATCTTATTTAACAAATTTTTTTGAGACATCAATATTTTAACACTTAGCACTTCGATATCTCCTCTCAGGAACCATTCAAGGCAGTGCATCATTTTGGCATTTTATTTAATTATTTTATGAAATTTTGACTGGTAAAAATATGTAGATTAATTTTCTGGGAAAATTCATATATATTAATTTTTTGGAGCAATGAACACGTTCTCTTATTCGGCAAATATTTATGCATCTAATTACTTTTCGGAGCGCTAAGGGTTAAATAAAAATCTTTGAACTTCAATCAACTAAATCATTCATTAAAACTAAATAATTTATGAAATTTGAATATCACTCTTCTATAAAAATTGGCGAGTTTAGAGCACTTCATAGTGCGTTTCAAAGAAGATACGCCAATCTTTTACCAGGATTTCTCAACAGTGATTGGCTTATGACTATGAAAATATTGATTGTTCTAATATTGATATGTAAAAACTGACAGATTTGATAGCAGAAGATAGAAAATATATTTATTGAACTTGAGTTAAGAGTTGAAGTGTCAAGAGTATTTCGCAGAATATGACTACTTAGGACAAAAAGACTGTGTAAAATTTAAACTTCATAATTTTTTCATAATAACATTTATTGACTGAATTCAAATAAAACATTTTCATTTGCATCATTTAAATATTTTAAAAGTAAAAATAAAAATTGAATTTTACGATGAATTAGAGAAATTTTTGTTGAGTAATTCTTTAAGATATTGTATAAATTACTTCAATGCTGAGCGACTCTACATTCAGAATCACATTCCAAAAAAGATGTGCTTTGTTTCAGTAAAAAATGTTTTTATATTAATTGCATTTTAACATTTCCACTGAAATATAATGTGCAAATTTTATGAACTCTTACAGAAATTAGTAAGTAATACAATGAACAGAACTGTTTAAGGCCTACATAATAGTATGACTGAATTATATAACTATCAAAATATGAAACTTTGAGAACTAAATATTTTGCAGAAAAAGCTATTAAGAGATCAAGTTACATAAAATGAATTTGAAAATTTTAGAGATCTTTTACACTGGCGAACTGCTGGTCACCAAAGCTGGCTAGTTTCTTAATAAAGATATTGCTAAGTGAACTATTGTAATATATATACATACACATACATTTTTTTCCCTTTTATGAGTATAGATAATAGCGATTTTCAAGAAAATTCATTCAGAAATATGAGATTGTTTAAATATTAGTAAATAAAACAGCTACAAATTATCTTATATCTTACTTCTTTTTAAATGCATTTAATTCCGCTATTTATTTTTCTGATAAAAACAGTCTTACTTTTCTATTAATAATAGAATTAATTATCATTTATTACAAGATATATGAATAAGATAAATGTATGTATAAGATCTCATAAATTCAAGATCAAATAAAATTTTTACAAAAATTATCACTATTCCATTGTTACCAATTAGCCCGACCGGAAATGCAGCTATGCAAAACTAAACGTCATCCCTCTAGACGCGCGCCAAGTTTCCTTGCCAAAGATCCGAATCCCAGTAAACCTACAATGCAATAGGGGTAGGGAATAATTTATGGAGCGCAAATGCTCCATTCCCTTTATTTATGATAAGATTTATTTTATTTGCAAGTTCTTCTAAAAGTTCATTCTCACAGTGTGGATGGACCCTAAGAGCATGGGCCTTTGGGATTTTCTCCTGCTGCTATCAGCCTACAGTTCTTTTAAAAGTCATGTTACTTTCCCTATTATCATCTTAAAAACTAACAAAATGCTATATTGTCATAGATTTCTCAATTTATTTTTATTATTTTTTTATTATTATTAAACTCTATTGAGGTCTGGGACTCGCAAATATAACTCTTCCAAGTAATAAAGAATGCATTCGTGCTGCCATCTAACGAAAAATTTTAGTATTAAGAATTTATATTTGCGATAAAACTGAAAAATACCGAGCTGTCATTTCATTCAATCATTTGAAATATTTTGGAGTGGTCTTTTCTTAGGGCAAATAAAGAATTTAACAGCAGATGATTGAAGTTAAATCAAATTTTATTGAATAATATGAAGTCATAAAACGATTTTAATATATGGTCATTTACGCGTACATGAGTATTCATAGATATTAAATTAGCTGTTTCTCATTTATAATTCGCTAATAAAAATTAATTATAATTCCCAAAGCTGATTTTCAAGATTAAGATTTTTTTATTTCTCAAATTTATATTGTCAAAAATTAATATGGTCAATTATATTACTCTGTTTTCCAGTTTATAAATATATTTTAAGAACTAAAGTGCAAAATTAAACATACAAATAGCTTACATCCAAAATAAGTTTGAATCTGTATCAAAAGTTATGACATTCAAATTAAGTAATTAAAGATATTTTCTTCATGTGTTCCTGAATCTTTAATGGATAAATAATTTTATTAATAAGCATTTCCTTTCCAATTTTTAGAAGAATTTTGTTAAGAATCTGATAAATGAAAATAAACTATTAAAATTGACCAACAATTGGCTTTACATATTTAAAAACATAAATCTTACAGGTATTCTATACAAAGATAACGTTCGGAGAGTACTTTAATGCATTGAAGACACAGCGTTCTTTCATTATTACAACTATATATAATTACTAATGAAACGATATTATGAACTAACAAAAACTACTTTTTTACTTAAATATTTTGAGTATTTTTTTGAGTATGATTTAAAAAGCTAAGCTGTTGAATACTATAAATACTTTCGAGTCATCTAAAGCAAAATTTACAAACTTAGTATGTAATTATAATATCATAAAATGTTTAAATGCAATAATTCATAAATTGCATTTTATTAAATTATGAACCATGAATTAAATTTTGATTGATTGATGATTATTCGGTAGTATTTTTACCGTATTCATCGTTATTCAGTAGTATTTCTACCGATGACTTCTTCACAAACCGTAAATAACCATCATCGTCAATTGTTTTTTGAACATTGTCAATTGACAACATCGGTGTCATTGTAGTCATGTAATTCAATAAGAAAAAAAATCATGCTAAGGCTGTTTATTCACTAAGTTAGTGTCCATGCAAATCACGAACGTCAACTTTAATTCTTCAGAACAAATAAACAACAAAAAAAGCTATTACTTTTTTAATAACTCTATGAACTAGATCATTGCATGTGATTGCTTGCTGTTTCCATCGTTAGGAATATAATTATTAGTCAAGTACTAATGTCTGAGTTAATGACTTTTAAATCGTTATTTTAAAAACGTGTAAAGAAGCACTGATGTAGACTTTGCTTGTTGAATGCAAACACGCATGCATCTATACTACGGAAGTGCCAATAACTATTTTAATAAAGGACGTAAATATAATGAATTCACTCTTAAAATAAATAATAAGGTTCTTAAATTAAATAAAAAGGTTTATTGTGCTGAATAGAAACACTTGAATCGGAGAGGTCCTGTTAGTTAGCAAAGAAATCTTGTTAACCTGAGGTTCCCTATCCACTTCCATGGAAGATTCGCCATGCTTGTGTATCTGAAACATGTCGAATATCTTTTCAGAAATCAAGATCTATTCTTGTGATATTGGTATGATTTGTCAGTATTATAGAATATAGAATGCCAGATTGGGTGTCGTCCTTGTTATTCAGCTGCGGTTTGTATTATGCATTCCGTTTCTAATGATCTAGTACAGTTTGAAACAAGAATGCTGGTCTAACAAATTATAGTAAGACTGCATTTCAGAAAATATATTCTTAACATGTTGGTCACCATTCATTCAGGTCGAAGTATTTCGGTATCTTATGCCTTCGCCAAACACTTCGACTAGAGTGGCGTCGCATTGAAAATAATATTACTTTCTCGATGAGTTGGCACTGCTTCAAGGCAGTTGCTCAGAATGTATATTGTTTATTACATTCGTCACTTCTAATAATAAAGATGAATGTGAGAGTGTCTGTGTGTTGATGCTCTACAGGCCAGACCGTTTGACTGGAATCCAAAAATTTGGAATATACATACTTTGGAAAGTGGTAACGTTCCCATCAGAACGAAATTAATTGCAAGTTAGGTTTATTTTTGGCGTTTTCCCGTGATAATTATTAAAGCAGAAAAGGACTTTTACATCGTCTTATACAAAAAAAAAAGAAGTTTTTAATAGTAACAGTTTTTGCCATATAATTATTTTCTATTTTTAATCTTTTTTTTAATATTTTACGCGTATTTTAGAATAATATATTTCATTTCTATTGTTCAATTTCTTAAATGGTTTTCATTGCTAAAACTAATGTTTTTTTCATGGATCTTTTCCTGTTATTAAAAATGAAGATAAAATGATTCGACTCATTTTTCACTGTTAAGCAGGTTTCAGTATAAATTAAGCTTTTAATATGATTTTTGAAATTTGATTGTACTTATAATTAAGGTTTAGCTTCAAAATCCAAGCAATGTTGAACGCTTTTTTCTGAATGCAAGTATTTTTAGATATTATGACATTATGGATTCCATAAAGATATAAAAAGAAAATAGAGGAAATGCATATCATAATGAACAGAGCGGTATACGATTTCTAAAATATTAAGAATTATATGCCTATCAAATTTCAATTTAAAAATATTTGGCCAAAGAGGCCATTAAAACCATGATAACAATCCTAGCCGCAGTGGTCTCCATGAAACTTTCGGTTATATTATTTGTATTATTGTATTAATGTCAGCAAACAAACTGGTCTAAGAAAGCAGCTTGCAGAAAATAAACGATTAAACGCACATCACGATAATTACTATTGCACCTCAAAAGTGCGATCTTTGAAGATTAGTAGATGGAATGCAGTTACTATACGAACACAAGAAAATTGTATTTTAATGTGTATTTTGGACGGGTTTTTTTTTTATTTTGATTGAAATTAAAATTTGACAAAGAGTTATAATTGCAATCACAAAATCACAAACCATGCATCTAAATTTCTTGTGTTTTTGAGTTATCACGTCTATATGCTTGTGAAAGTATAGACCTTCAGATTTACCTCAATCCTTAACAGTTTTGGTTTTAAATTTGATACGGATCCACACTTTAAATGTTAAATTTGTGTACCCAATCTTATTCACCTGGACCTCTTTATTTTGTACTTATTCTGTTAACTTATATGCAGATAGACAATCACATAGACTTCCTCTGAACTGATTTCACTCAAAATTTGACAGAAACCTACAAATCTGGTATAAAGACTATATGTCAAATTTTATTTATCTCAAATAATTTTTGAGTTACCATGTTCAAAGACGGACAGACAGGATTGCAAAAATTGTGTTTTTCAAACTCAGGAGGTCTGAAACTTGGATTTTAGCCAAAATCTCAAGTTCGAATGTTTTAATGATTTCAGTACTTTTTCTTTGGATACTTGTTGCACGAGAAAGTGTAAGAAGAGTTATCATGTATTTCATACACGACCATCAAACATTGTAATAAAACCAGTAAGAATATACTCTCCGACAACTTTTCGTATATTTTATCATCATGATGTGTACCATGTTTAACTTTGCCGTTGAGGGAATACAATTGAGTGTGTCATATGCGTCTATGTTTGTTGACACCTTATTTGAAACATATCTACAACTTTCATATCTACTGCACATGAGATATTTCATTCTCCTAATCTGGGATGTTTTCGAGGTGCCACATTCACAAAGGAGATTCATCGATTGTGTTAACCGTGGATGGATTTGGTCTAAAATTTGAAGCACAGCTGAAATTCTGGTGACAGTATCATATATCAAAAAGTAATAATCTAACCTGTTGCATTTTTGAGTTATCGTAATCGTGTGAATAGTCATGTATATGTTTGTAATTATCGTATATGAATACATAACACAAAGAAGATTTTTACTAGAAAGATGAAATTTTATCTATGCTTTTTACACCAAATTTGCAGATTTCTATCAACTATTGAACGAATCCATTCAGAGGAAATCTGTCTGTCCTAGTATAAGAGAACACGTTAAGTACAAGCCAAAAAGAACTAGATGGATAAAATTCTGTGCATAGATTTACCATCTAAAAATGCGGATATGTATTGAATTTAAATTATACAAAGTATGCGCACAAACTCGATAAGCCAATAACGCAATGGCTTAAATAAATGAAATTTAGTATGTAATACTTGTGACATAGTTCTATGCGGCATTGTAATTTCAATTGGTCATAGAAAATGCTCCCAAAATACATATTCGGTTTTAGTATTTATAGATTCGTCACATTTATCCGGAATAAACGCCAAAGCTTACTCTCTAATTGGATGTTCCCTAACTACTGTTCACCAATAAAAGCATTCTATGATACAAATGTACCAGTTTGCTTTATTATATTAATAGTAAACTTTGACTATCAGCTTTTTCGCCGGGGATATTGGTTGTATCTCAATTAAATTGTTTAGATATAAATTCATACCCATGATTCTGTAAACTGTCACACATTAAATCCATGTTATTTTGATTGTCTTCTATATTTCTTTTCATTGTACATATAATCTTTCTAATGGAGACAAATCTCTTGATAAAATAGTGATATTAAAAACGCAATAGTCTGGTCCATCTAAGTTTTAAATTTCGCAGCATTGCAGCTTGACTTTTTTATTCATCTTGTAAAATGCACAGATATTAAACAGAATTTTTAGAACTGAACAACGGAAGAAAAATCAAGCGATTAAATATTTAATGAAACGATGAAGCCGGTTTAAATTTTAGGCATCAGAATAAGCTATAATTGGAAATAAATCAAAAGTGTATCTAAAAAATTGCCAAAATTCAGGATAGATTGCGCTATTACTAAATTTGTATCAATAAAAAGATATTTTTTCAAATTTGGAAAATTTAGGAATTTTTTTGCAATATTTTTGGGAATTATAGTGAAAAGATTATAAAATTTACCTTAACTCTAAAATTAGTTGTTCAGTTCTAATTAATTCTAATTAAAATTTCAAAAAAGTCATTCTGAATTTTCGTTCATTTCTACCCTCCAAATTATCAAATTTGGTAATTATGGATTAAACGGTCTGGGCTGTGAAGCGCCAACACGCATAAACACATAGACAAACATGCTCACACATATTCATCTTCATTCTTAATAGAGACGCACACAACTCTCATGTATGGAGTTCTGAAAATAAATATTTGAATATTCTTGGTGTTTACAGTTTTCCTCTAGGTCTAATATTTTTATGTGGGGGAGGAGGAATGACACCTTTATCAGAAATTACACGAAAAAACTCGTCTCTATTTAATTTGTGATTCTGAATTGCTTTCTTTCACGTCAAATCTTTTCATGAGATAATCGTGTTTATATTATCACACGTAGTATAACTTCCACTTATATTCAGTTTAATTTTAATGGTTATATTTCAAAATTCTTAGATCGAAACGCTTTATATATTCCAAAGCATTAAATTAATCGAATGTTCTTCAAGACCGATTACTGCAAAAATGATTTTCCTCTGTCACTTATCATACTAAAATATACACATTATCTTATATTATGATAATTTAAAATATCGTTTTAAAGTTTTGGCAAGTAAATCATAAAAATATGCTCAAAAATGAGAATGTTTAACAAATTATTATCTAAAAACCCGGTTTAATCAGCTAGTAACATTCTAGTCAGAAATTCCAAATCACGAAGAAATTTTTTTATTGATTTATTGATTATTGTACTCGTTTAACTTTTTTTTTCTCTCCTGTACAAGAAGAGAAAAAAAATTATATTGATGCATTTAGGATATAAGACAAAAAATATATAATGCATTCGTTGAAGATTACGCTTTTCTTCTTCTTTTTCGAGATGCTTATGTAACTGATATTTCTAAATGAATTAGTGAAAAGTAGTGATATCTATTTTTAAATACATTTTTATAATTAGTAATTTATAGTACAGAAAAATAACAAAAATAAAAATTGTATATTTCACAAGGAAGCTGATGACAAGAGCCGGGATAAGATTTATAGTTATAAATTCAGATTTTATATTTAAAAACTTTCGTAGATCACGGAATAGAGAAAATATGCTTTCAGAAAATTCTTTATATAAATTATTTCTCTTCATTTTTTAAAAAGCCGCTAAATTGAACATATTTTCTAGCAACCATTGTGAAGATTGTTTCTCTGAATAAATACCTAAAATATTCCCATTCAAAAATACATTGTTATATGTTTAATAATTTATAGCATTGCACATTGCTCTGAAAAAATCTCTAATTATCAATTTTCGATTGAAGTCGATTGAAAATTTCGACTGAAATTTTCGATTTCAGGGTTTTAGACTTTAGATTCATCTAAGAAATTTTTTCGAAGCTAAGATATATTCTAAATTAAGGAATTAATAAAAATCGAGAAAAAAATTCTTTCTATTTTGAATTTTTTCCAGAAACTTTTGATTTTTTTTTCTTACGTAATATTTAAGAAAGTTGTGTTTCATTATATATATATATATATATTCATTATTTTTGAATACAAAAAAAAATCAAAATTTTGAATTAAAACGGTAATGAGGAATAGTTGGAAGTCATAACGACATGAGCGTTAATAAAACGTGACAAAACCACCAAGTTTTACCTTTTTAAACATCATTCTCATTACCAATGTTATATCTTATTTTCAACCGAAACATCTTAAAATATTTAATTTGCTTGCAATCTTTGATTATTAATCTCACTAAAGTTTATTTTCTCTCGTTGGATACCATTAAAACATCACAGCATCGACCCTTTGTGTGAATGTTTTTGTTCGAAAAACAAAAGACCGAGGGATAATTGCTTTCCTTCAGACCAAACGATCTTTTTTATGTGACACGAAAGTTTGTGCGATTATACAGATGCACTCGTAAAGTTAATTAATTAGACAATGGAATGTTTTTGCTAGAATTTTACTTACTCATTTCTAGAAAGTTAATTGTTGCAAGGAATGCACAGGTGGTTGAATGAAACAAATCGTGACCCTGATGCAAGACTTACATATTAGCGATTATTTTTATTTCAAATATATAATAAAGTAAATTGTAAACTGGAACATCCTTTTTCTTTTTACGCAAAAAAAGATGCCTTGAATACTCTCTGTTTTATAAAGAATAGGGTTATTAATCTGCGTATAGCATTGAAATTTTGCATCACTATCTATATATTTAAAATTAATGCTCATGAAACCTCATGATCTCTATGTTATTAATGGTCTCGTATCCCCACTAATCTCTGGTTTTGAGAGGAGTCTCAAAAAATTATTTGTTTGTACATTCTATAAGAGGGGGAAATTAATAGGATTTCCACTATTCAACACCTAAAACCACTGTAGTTAGTGCTAAACTAAAACCACTGAACCGATTTTGCTAATTTCTATTGCGTAAGGAAGTTCATGATTCCTACATGCATAAACAATAATTATCTGTCTCAGATTATTTTCTACTTTCCAGAGATTTTGCAAAATTAAACTTTGATAGATTCCTCAGAGTCAACACAATTTCACTTATTGATTCGCTAATTGATTTTGGCACTTTGAAAGGATAGTTGACCACTTAGAATGATGTATGTTTTTTATGTAAGTATAATTTAAAATATCACTTTTTTTCGTTGTGATAAGACGCGGTCCATCAAATTTGGTTGACTTGACTAAATTAAATACTATGATGGGTGAATAGCTGTCATCGAAGGCGGCAACTATTGATAATTTTTTTTTCTACATAAGATGCTTTTAAAAACTATAAATTATTTCTAATTCTGCCATTTCTATAATTTTTATGAAAAAAAAATGCTTTGAAATTTATATAATTCTTCCTTGAACTGACTCTTTCACGAGAAACCTCTTCTAGTCCTCGAAAATGGTTTATTTCATAAGACACCTAAAATAACGGCTGTGTTTTTGTTGGGCATTGAGGCTGTACGACGTTTTATCAGGATATTTAAAGAATATTTTTGTAAAGTAATAATATTAAAGACTATATTTAAAGAATACGCATTGAATAAAATATCCCTGGAGCTTATACAGAAGAAATGCTATGCATTGTTGTTTATAACATCTAGTTTTCACCAATATTTACCGATACATAATGTATATTCAAATTTTATTTATTTATATTCAAAATTAATTTCTAATGTGACTTTTAGGGACTTACTACAGATATTGAGTTATTCATGTAACTAGTAAAATTCTTTTGAGCTTACAACAGTTAAAGAAGCAGTTTGATACAGAATTTGAAGTAAAAATAAAAAATTCCATTTTGAAATAATTTTTAGCCCAAAAGTTAGTCTTGCTTATGCTTATCCAAATTGGATTTTACACGATACTGTTTAAAAGAACATTTGATAAAATATGCAACTTTGAAACAGACAATTTATCCAAAGATCCGATAACTAAAAATGGATTAAAATATTGCTGAGGTATTAAATAATTCTCAATATTTAAGGAATATTGAAGATATTATGACATATAAATTATATTTGAATGTATCTATTAATTTCATGAAGTAAAACAATAACTTAAATAAAAAATATCTTATAATTTTTTAGAATATTAAAAAGGTTAACATGAAGAGCAAATCTCTCAAATATGGATGAATTCTCTGAAAATTTATTTTAACATTGTGAAACAAATTATACATATTCTATAAAATAACAAATATAACAGATACATAATAATTGAAAAATAACAAATATAACAGATACATAATAATTGAAAAATAACAAATATAGCAGACACATAATAATTGAAAAATAACAAATATAACAGACACATAATAATTGAATTGAACAAATCATGCACAGATTATGCTCATGAATGAAATGAATATGCTCAGTTTTTGATATATTGATACGATATTAAACTTTTTTTATGGAGACAGTATCGGTCGAGGTGCCTGCGATGTCTCCTTCGTCTGATCATCAGCATCTATGTCGTCTATACTAAAATAGAGCCTGAATTGCTTTGAAGTGAGACATAAAAATAGCTAACAAATCCTTGATTATATTGGCCAAACATTTTATGGAATGAAACATGTTGTGAATCTGAGTATCAGTATTTTTTGTCATTATAATGTAATTTTATTCTTTTTAAAATACTAGTAAGTAAATGAAAGTATTGTAGTTGAATGAGAAGACTTTCGATTTCCCAAAATTTTTACTTACAAAAGAACCTTAAATTAACACAAAAATAAATTAAGAAAATCAAATTAAATTAACTCTTGACAATAGATACAGCCACGAATGCGAATTTGAAAGAATATAATAAAATCTTTCATTAAAAGTAATATTTTTCCTAAATTCTTTAATAGTTTTAAAAGATCTGTTACAACTTGTCTAATAAATACAATTTCACTGTAAACTTAAAACGTTAGAAAGACTTTTAATATTTTGGCGAAGGAATAACTTTCTAAATACCCTCAACCACCAGAGCATAGAAACTCAAAAGATAATTTAGACATTTAAAATTATTAAGATAAAAGACCTGTCTGTGTATTTCATCAGACCTTTTCTCCCTCGCAAAATTGATTGGTTTAACAATAATTTTCAGCTAATGGATAAAGTATTGCTTAGCTAAAGATAAGAAGAGGTAAAAGGAAATGGGTTTAATCCTCTAGTTCTTCATTAGTATTTTTCAAAAATTGATAGACTGACGGATACTTAGCAAGGAATCATTGACTGCAAGTAAGTTGTCTATTGAAATTTTCATTGGCTTCACTCTTAACGAAAGATATGTGGGTCTGCTTCCTATGGAAATCAACCAGGGAGATAAACTAAAACCCACATTCTAGATCTCAATCATTTCTCAAACGTAACTAAGGTGTCACTTTGACCAACAGAAGATTCTATGCTGTCTTTTTCTTAGCTAAATATATTAGACCAAGTGGGCTTACAATTGTAATTTTTTTCTCAGGAAATTAATTACATTATGTTAAAAAAATTTATTGTAATTTAATTGAACCAGAAAACATAAAATATTCAAAATAAATTGTGAAATATTCAGCTTACGAAAATTGCGATTTCACTGATTGAAATTCTATAAAACTTGTACGAAAGTACATCCGAATAGGTTACTCTTTACTTGCATTGAATAAAAAAAAAGGCTGCTTTATCACTCTCTTTTTTTATTTCATATATTTTAAATTAAGACAAGGGACGCGAAGGCTGTTTCAGATATTTTGATGTCCAAGTCATTAAATTGTAGCGGAATTTGGATATGACGTTTGATATATTTTTATATTCACGGCTTTTTTTATATATATTACAGTTTTTTAATAGCGAATAAAACTTTTACGCCTTTAGAAAATTGTAACGAGCATTTTATGCTTAAAATGTTAAATTATATGCCGCAAATACACGAACAGTTGAAAGTCTTTTTTTTTTTTTTTTTTTTTTTTAGCATTAAGTCGCTAATTTACACTATCTATAAAATGCGTGAAAACATTATAGCCTCCTTTTTTTTTCTTTCATATAGCTAAATATTCATTAAATAAGAACTCCGTAATCTTGTTAAGCATTTAAAAATGAAAACAGGTTGAATAAAAGATTTGTGTTGATCATGGAACTTTGTTGCTGTCATAGAAACATATTTCTCCAAGACTTTCAAAGTTTCATCTTTAGCATCACTGTTTTCATTTTCATTTTTTTTTGTTTCTTTACTTTAATCTGCTTACAAATAATTTTATCAAATTTTATTTGAATATGTGAATTATTTTATTTATTATTATCCATTATATCAAACAGAATATTTGTCATTTGAAGTAATATAGCACTAGAAACATAATTTATGGTTATGTTCATTGTACTTTTAGCATTATAAATTTTTATTTTATGTTGGAGCATTATCCTGTATGAAACGGGCTTACAATATTAAAAGCCATTATAATTAATATATACGATTATAATAGAATTAAACTACATCACATCTGCGAAACTACATTATATTTAGTTAATGTAGACAATGAATATAAGTTATTCTTTGATTTTTACGTCTGAGAATTCTGAACTTAATCATGTTGAAATTTTTTATATGTCGACAATTCAGCAATCATCAAAACAAAATAGTTTTCAGGCATTTTTTTATACGTCTCAACAACAACAACAAAAAAAATGTTAAATTATCTTTATCGCCTTGTAAAATGATTAATCATATATTTCTTCTATTTCTTTACAAAAATAATATTTATTTCTATTTTTTACAATCTGATTGAAAAGCGGTTTTAAATATTTAAATAAATTCTTTTTAAGATTTAATTTTATTAATTTTTTAATTTGTTTATTAGTCACTATTTATGTGCATAAGCATATAATCTGACGTTAAAAATCTTTCACTGTTCTTTCGCCATTACTTTTAACTTCATTCGTATAGTCTATTCATTCATTTATTGCAAAGATAAATAATAAAATTTTTTGCAGATACAAACAAAATCATTAAAAAATCATAATCATTTCCGATTATGTTTTTTTATATCAAAATGCAAATATTTAGAAAATGACAGAATGTGCATGCAAGCACAGACATGAACTGATAAGAAAGCTTCTAAAACGGTACGAGTTTAATTCCTATTATATATGATATTTAAAATTCTATACCTTGCCATAATAAAAGCACAAAAACATAGCCGCACAAAGCACAGCCGAATTTCCTAACAATTAAAGTCAATCATTAAAAGCAGCAAGTCTCTAATACGTGTATAAATAATCTATAGAGCAAATTCTTGTACCTATAACTATAATTTTTGGCAAAGGCCTAGTTTGGAGAGTAGGAATATGCACTTCAGAAATATTTTGTGGAAATTTTACTTAATTAAATATTAAACAATTAGCTTCGGAAAAAATAAAAAGCATTTCTTTTTAAATCATTGTTTTTTTTTAAAATTTGAATGAAATTAGATTTTTTATTCATTTGTATACTTTGTTTTTCTTCAGTTATAATAAAGATTAATTTCACAAGAAAGTAATAATGAAAAATTTTAAAATATGTACATTTTTAAGAATAAAAATTATTCTTTTATTTATTATTTTCCGAAATATAATTTTATATATAAAAATATATTATCGTTCTATAAGATCAAACTATTGTTTCCCAAATGTAGTTCACTATATTTTTTATTGAACAAGTTAAATATATATATTTAAATTTCTCTAAAAATTATAAATGATGCTTTATTATGCACCGATTCGGAATGATTTTGCTAGTTATCTTCATATTTATTTTATGTGCATGTTTCGATTCAGCAAGAAAATTTAGGGGTTAGATGAAATCTAACTATTTTTTTATTTGCATTAAACCTTAAAATCTGGACAGAGTTACAGATAAAATGAATTCGCATGCGTTTATTAAAATAATTGGAACAGGTTTAAGGCTTCTGAAATAATATAAGTTACATATCTAGTCTACAGTTAAGTTTTAAAATATTTTATTCAGAGAAGTATGAGTATAAAGCTAAGTATAATATATCTTGTTGCATGCAACGATTAGCAATTAATAATTCAGATAAGACTTTGAATGCTAAAAATCCCCTAGTTAATATTAAGCAAAGGATAATTAATTTCATGTTCATTTAACCACATTTTATATATGTTAGGGTTTAGGAACATTTAAAATGCGAATTTTTTGAGCCACTTTTGATTAAATAAGTAAATACGGGCGAATAAGAATGTTGTCAAATTGTTCCTTTCTCCAAATTTTTCTATGTGATATCATTTTAGGTAGTTAATATTTCATTAGAAATTTTGATCTATGCCAGGATTTAATGCTATTCTCATTTTTTTAAAGGTTTTGTCTCGAGTTCGAAATGAAAAATTAAAAATATGATCATGATAGTGGTGTATATAACTCCACATAGTCTAAATCGTAACCAGTCGTGAGTAGAGATTCCGTGATAAAGGGAAAAGGGATCAAGTTCCATAGGTCAAACAGACCATGAGCACCCAAGGTAAAAATGTAACTTAAACTTCGATATGTCAAGGGTAGTTGCCTTTCTGACGAATTTCCATGCGAAACTGGTCGAACTGGAACCTATTGATTGCTATTCTATAAACGATCCCTCATATTTTTTTTCTGTACTTGGTAAGCCATCATTATTCATATAATTTTTTTTCTCTAATATTTCTCACAAATTTTCTATGCACAATATTATTTCCATTATCAGCTAATAAAACACTGATTAAGAAAAGAAGATAATAGGAGAATATCCAACATTTCCAGAAACATATGTTCCGTTTATGGTGTGAAATTGTCCACATTCCTCTTCTGTTTGAAGGAAAATCAAGAAAACATCCATTAGTGCCTAAATAGTGCAAGTAGTTCTTCATTAAAACGCGCAAAACGCGTTAGGATGAGTTTAATTCAACAAAATAGGGATGAGAGCAAAGATTACAGGAAAAGAGATGTTTACATTTAACAATAAAGTAAAAATTCCGGAAATGCGCATGTCCTTCCGCGTCTCACTCCTTAGTGAGATAGAATTGTTGAAAAGTGATCGTCTTAGGATACTGAAATGAACAGTATCTATCAGATTTTGAATGATACTGGTTAAAATAGCAACCAGAAACAAGTATCCATAACCTTATTTTTCTGATTCATAACCTTCGGCCCTTCATGTTTAAATCTACAAGGCCACTTGTTAAAAAACAAAATATTAACTAACTAAATAATTAATTAATGACAAGAAAGCGACTCGACTTAAAACAAATGATAATTGGCCAGAATTTTTTGACTCTCGTCAAGATTATTTTCCTTATAATTTATAAAAACGATTTCCGAAGAATGTCAGTACCGGAGAAAGGTGTAAAAGTTTTCGATACTCCAAATTGTTCCGCGTAACCACAATTGGGGTCGCGACTTCAAGTTGAAGAAACCATGATCTGTATGATTAATCTTGTTTGAGCATCTTCTTAACAATCCTGAATTAACTTTTCACTGTTTTGCTTTCTTCTTGTAAACAAAATATGAAAAAGACGCGTTTATTTTAAGGGAAAAGATTAGTGGGAAAAGTAAGATATAATTTTAAGTTACCTGAAACAGAAAAAAATATATATATGTGGGAAAAGGGCAATATAATTTTTAGTTTCTTGGAAAACAAGATGAAAAAAAAATGAGGATGAGGAAAGAATAATATTAAGCTACTTAGAACAAAACATTTTTTTTTTCTTGGAAAGAAAAAAGAAATTATATATTTCGAAAAAATGTATTAAACATATTCAAAAACTTTTTTTTTCTTATTATGATGTGTATATCTTTATATTGTGAAATTTTGGGTAAGTCGAGGTGAAAGACCATAATAAAAATTCAATTTCAAACTATCCAAATTAAGAAAACGTAAATCTAATTATGAATTTTAAAAAAATGAGAATTTTTTATCTAGGATTGGAAGAAAAGATTTATCTTTGGTGTTTAAAAATTTTAATAAAAGGTACAGATTTATAAATAAATTAAAAAAATTTGTAAATAAAGTGACACTTATACTTTAAAACTCCTGTCTATAAGTTTAATAAGTTACCAAGTAATAATAAAATAATTTTAATAAGCATTATCTTTTAAAATCAATAACTGTGCTGTTAAAAAATTACAGTTGTTATTGATCTCATTTAAAAAAACGCATTTTGGATATAAAGAACAGATTCATTTGACTATAAGGAACATTTCAGAATTTGTATTTTTTTTTTTTTTGTATTGATTCCGACTAAAGATTAACTAAAAGAAGAAAAAAAAAGCGAATTATGGTCTACATCAGATAACAAATATTACAACCAAATTGTTAGTACCGACAAAAACGATGTTTTCTCTCCCCACAATGGGTTGTATAAATATAAAAAAAGTACAAATTTACTTTTTTTTATTTTCCAAGAATTCCTTCCATTTGTAAGGTATCCAAAAAACAGCGACCATGTCAGTGATCTCTCATCCCTCCCCACCGGTGGGCGGTCGGGTCGTGACGAAGAGACGGTCACGATCAGCAGGTGCTTTCTCGTGATTGTAGGGATGCCTCGTCCTCCGCGCCCCCACCCCCTCGTAAAAAGCGCTCTGCCAAAAAACAAAACCAACAAAAAAGCCATCAATGTGGAATTCCCTCGTGTGCTTGCAGAGTAATTGTTCAGAGAGAAATGCGCAAGAGCACTTGTTGCGAACACGCGGGGGGTTGAGCGGGGGACGGCTGGAAAGAATTCTTGAAGAGAATCCATGAATGCTCGCCATGAAGACATTTCCGCACGGAGTTTAAAGTTATGGAGTAGAACTGTAGGGGCCGATCTGCCAAATTCTAAGAGTTTTTGAGGTTAAGAATGTGCAATGAGTTTACATACATATGATTTATATTTTTCTCTTTTTAAATTCATTCATTTTATTTTTATTTTTCTGTTTTCAAAGTTTAAAACTGCTTATCTTTGGTAAATTTTATTATTTACTAATTGTGTTTCAACGGTACTGTTACGATGGAACCTGATGTAGGCTCTTCTGCTTGAGCCAGTTAGATGTTCTCTACTTTTTCTATTTATGCTTGCTCCTTTATTTTTGTTCCGACTTTTTTATTTGCTTTAGCAGCCTTCAGCTTTTTTTGCAGCTTGTACACATGTGTATGAAACTTTTTTTAATGGCTAGTTTTTTAACAACTATTTAAATTCTATTTTTTAATATTTTAATTATAAGTATTTTACCGGTGTAACTCAATTTTTGGCACACTAATCAACATCAAAATACATATCATTTAAATCACTAGGAGTTGATTTTAAAAAAAACTGAATTTAATAAAATCAGGAGACAATCAATATAAAAGATGGTCATAAAGTTTTTTCCTGATTACAAAAAATTATTACGAAAAAAACCTGTTGAATATTATATTGTAGAATTTTTATAATTAAATTGCCTTTTTGTTTGGTCCTATAGCGCACCCAAAGCAAGGATAATGATTTTTACATTAGATTGTAATGAAAACAGCTTGAGTGAAAAGCAAAAAATAAAGTTCAACATGTTTTTTCTCCATGAATTCAAATCTGACGTTGTTATTGAACTTTAATTTTGAGATTACATAAAGGACAAAGTGTTACAATGGCAGTTGAAGATATTGATATAGACAAATTTAGAATTACAAATACTTTATCTAATATGGCAGATGAAATATTGAGCAATACTTGACAAGAACTGAAATACCACCTTGACATTCTTCAAGCTACCAAGGGTGCTCACATTGAAATTTACTGACATAAATGGTCTGATTAAAAGCTTCATAAAGTCTTTACAATATATCGAATCAATCATCTGCCATTTATAATAGTTTTGTTCTTACAATATTCCTTTTATATTCAAGGGACAATTTTGTGGTCACCCTTAATATTTGATGCTCTGTCAATGGAAACATTCTTAAGAGGGTAGGCCAATATAAACATGCAGAATATACGTTCCTGCAATAACATGGTAAAATTGTGTTTAATAGCTTATTATTTTCTCGTATAAAGCATACACAAAGTATTGTAATCGATAATCATTCCCTGATTTTACATCGAGATTTTGACAAATCACCACAAACTTCCATGAGTTTGAAAAATACATATGAGGAGTTGTACAATTAGCAAACACGATAACGCGTTACATGAAGGAAATTCGGCAGGTGGTCAATATAGCAAAACTGTAAAGCTGTACAATATTTTGGATCACATTTACCCTAGATATGATTGTTTTCAGATAACTTTTCTCTTCGTGCATATGTGAATGCGATAATTAATAAATGCAACAACCTAAATGCAGGAATTTTAATATATGATTACTACAATAAAATAATTTACCAATTTCAAAATATAAAGCAAATCAATCTGATGGAAGAAGTATATTTCTAAATATGCATTCAATTTTTTTTCACTATACGACAAAGCTAAAAGCAAAATGGATTGAAATTCAACTCATTTCTTCCTCTTCTATAAAATGCGACTCAAAAATCACGAGAATTGTTCAAAAATATCCCTTATGTAGTTTCGAAATTGGAAGACAAGCTAAATAAATTAAATTGTTCCTATAGACTAATTGAGAATTAGTGTTTCGAAACTCGAGAATACAGGTTTGTTAGTTCACGTTTTTCTGAATTAGATTTTTGAATTATATAAAAATAATTCTGAATAATCTACTTGTGTTCGGGAAGTCATATAACAAGACGGCAAGACGATTAGGATTTTTTCCAAGAATAAAGTTAAATTTAAAATTAACTACTGACTACTTTTGTGCATTAAATTCTGAAATGTACTATAAAGAAAGCGATTTTAAAAGAAATTATTATTTGAATCGCTCAATGTGCGTTTCTCATTTAGCGTTCATAACTGAACTTTTCGGCAAGTCAGTAAAACTGATTGCAGGACCAGACGCGGGATGATAATTGAAAGAGGTACTTTACCATATATACTTTCATGCAGTTAAAAACAAAGTCTACAAAATACTTTTATCGTGAGAAAGTATTTTGCCTTCAGGAATGGAGGGGGGAGGGGGAGATAGTGCTGCAGCATTATGAGGTCCATTAGAGGTACCGATCGTGGGAAAGTGGCTGTATGGGGATGCAGTTGTGGTCGTCCCGCCCTCGGCCGGCCGCAGAACGATTCCGTTAGCTTATGTCTTGGCTACCCGGTTAATTGAGATCAGCGGCGTCATAAGGAACACGGGAAATAAAACCAACAAAAAAGGTGTTCCCAGCAGTTTTTGTTTCGAAGGTTTCGCCGCTTCGTTCAGTGGCGTAGCGAGGGCAATTGAGATGTAATTCCTATTTTTCACTCCGTTCCCTGCTTTTTTTATCGATCTTGGATTTAGAAAGTGTTAAATCAAAAACTAAATTCACTTTTTCTTCAGTTCTTTTCACAAAAACTGGAACTGGAGTGTCTTTATTCCATTTATCATCCTTCAACACAACACTAAATAATATTCTTTAGGAATTAAAGGGGGAGATTTTCTTCAACAGTAATATATTTTTTTAAGTATAAATTGTAATATCTTCTTCAATCACATAGATATTACTCTTGCTATAAAGAAGAACGCATTCTGATTTTATATGCAGTAACATCAGAAAGAAGAAATAGTTAATCGGATCATTTCGAGTTACAAAATTGTACCTTGATAATTTGATCGCTTCTAAATTTAAATGATTTTCACTTTAGTTATTATTAACGAATGCTCGATTTCTTTAACTATTTTCCATTTTGGAATCGTGGTGGTATTTTTCTAATTGAAATAGAAACAAAAATTGTAGCTTTAAAAAGCCTTGCACTGTAGGGTGTAGATGAGAAGTAATTAAACACTCCCAGTAGCGATATGAAACATTTACATCAATCCGAAATCATATAAAATAAACGCATAATAATTGGAAACTTTGATGGAGGATAACACATTATGTGAGTGCATATTAAAAACACAAATATTCGATTGCTAGAAAAGGAGATTTTTCAAAATGGCTTCTTGTATTATTTAGCATGGGCGTTTATTTATTTATTCATTTTTATCCCTTTAATTAGCTTTATCACAATATTACATGTTTTTCCGAAGTCATTTGCTCACACTTCTCATTTGCACACACCATGAATAGAAAAAAAAAAGATTTATTTAAATTTACAAATTTTGAATCAGTTCAAAATTTCCATGAAGGCAATCAGTTGTTTTTTCTGAAAATGTCTTCTCAGGAAAGGCACATTAATCGCAAATAATATTAAAGCAAATTATAACTCTTTGTTTCTAGAGAGACTCTATCTAGTTTTCACATATAAATTTAGAACAAACTCCTCTGTTTTGCTAAATCCATATTCTAAAAGCGTTTCATTCCCCCCCCCCTTTTTTTTGTTAAATGGAGAAAACATTTTGGCGCTAAAAGTTCAAACTCGAAGGAGGCCATTTATAATTTATTTTTGAATAATGAAATAAAATAAAGAGGTTTTTTTCCCCTCTTTATGGATTTCAATCTTATACATTGAGATAATTAAAAGTTTTAGAGCATTTCTCAGCTGGATTCAGTTAATTAATAGATTTATTCACGTTTTGCAAACAAAAAAAGGTATTTTTTCTATGTTTGTCAATAAAGAAAAAAAAACTAGTTCAACCCATCAATAATTTTTCAGATAAGAGTCTAGAAAGAAAATTGTGCCAGTTGAATCATATATGTCTGTTTGAATAAAGCCTTTGAATTTCTCAAAGCTTTTCCCTTTTCTTCTCTTCTTTGTCAACTTTTTATTTTCAAAAAAGAATTTTGTAACCATCAAATAATTCGACTTCGAAATTTTGACGTATTATCAAATTTTAAACTTCCATTCTGATGAAACTATTTTGGGGATTACTCACAAACTCGACGATTGGGTTTAATAAATTTGATATTAATGGGTATGATTATATATATGAAGAACTATTTAAACATTGAACAAAATTCGACAAAAGAAAGACTTTCTGCCCAAGTATTTATGAATAAGATAGGATGGAAAGAAAAGCAATTTATTACATGAATAAAATCCGAAATGTAAACTTGATACCAAACTTTCAGATCTATGCCATATTTTGGAAGAAGCTAACTGGCAAATGAACTGCCTAATTATTTATCACGTCAACACGCTAATTCAGAACTGCAATAAGCAATGAAAATGATTTTATTTTATTATCAATATTACAATTACGTTTATATAAAGTTTTCTATCAAATCCATCAAATGATAACCTATCCTTCAACATATGTATTTATGGACACAATAAATCAAAATTGCAAAGAGCTGGGAGATTCATTGTAGTTTTAGCAACAAAATTGCAGATTCGTGTCAAAATTTAGTATAAATCTGACATTGAAAAGAGGTAATTTCTCAAAAATTATCGTATTCATAACTGCAGAATGAAGTTTAACACAAAATGCACTTTACTGAGCAGTTGTAAAAGAAAGGCTAAATCACAATACTTTTGATTTTGTTCAAAATTATTTCGCATCTCTATTTTTGTTAGAATTTTTTTTTCAAACTGAGGTTAATAATTTCAATAGAAAATGCACTCTAATTATAATCCAATAAATAATTTCTAAACTATTAAGAATATATTATATAATTACAGTTGGAATAATGCTTTAACTGGATGCAATGACTTTAATGCAAATGACTTTATGAATGCAAATGACTTTATTTTAAGCTGTTGGATTTAGAAAATGTAATGCTAAAAAGTTAAGAAACCTACAGGTTTATACAGTCCCTCGTTTCCATTAGGTATTATAATGAATTTTTTTCGATGCTTTAATTATTTTAAATTAAAAAAAAATCTAATTTTTTTCCATTATAAATGATTAAGTCAAGAAACTTTACATGTGTATTTTAGACGATTTGTACGGTTGGACTCTTAAGGACGATATACAAAATTGAAATAATAAATGAACACTTTATTTTCACCTTTCTTTCGATTACTTGTTATTAAAAAATAATATAAATACTTTGCAATTTGGTTAGAAGATATCCAATATGTCTTATTTTTTTTGTTGTTATTTTAATAATCTCTTTAAGGGTATAACTTTGGAATATCTCAAAAATTATTTTAGGACAAGGTGATTATATTAATTAACATATAATTAATTTTGTAAAACACGAAAAAATATTTACTAATTAGCTAAAAAAATGAAGTAATGTAATATATATATATATACTATGAAGTTTTTACCTGTTCCATTTTTGGTTTTAGTTTGAATAGGAAATAATTTTTGTTGCGATTTCGAAACTGTTTCGCTTTCGTTTTCATTTTAGTTTCGTTTTCAAACTATTTCTTACTTTAGATTGGTTTCTTATTCTTACATTTGGTTGGAATTAAGCTGCAGGTGCGCTTTCCCACGAACTGCAAATTTTAAAATGTTTTTCAAGGGTTTTACAAAAGGTTTTTTTAATATATTGCTTAAAAAAATTTAAAAATTTAAGAATTTTTAGATCATTTTCGTGAATTTACTTTTTCGAGAATTCCGTGTTTTTTGGCGTTTAGGAGATATATTTTCATTTTAAAAATAAATAAAACTATGAAAGAAGTTAATAACGAATTTGTCATAGCGCATGGCCCGTCGCGCGCTCTACCAAGGGGCACTGTTTATCGTTTTGTGTCAGGAGCATTCACGGAGAAAAAATTACTGACACAATCGTTTTGTTTAAAAAATTTTAAAAATACAAAAAGATATAAAATTTGTGGAAACGGGAAGTGCAAGACATGTCTATTAGCAGATAAGGTACAGATCAATAATAAAAACTCAAAATTACAAATATTCTGTAAAAACAAAAACTTGATTTATCTTTTTAATTGTTCAGAATGTAATTTAAAATATATTGGCCAAACTAGCACCGAGCTTAATTTAAGAATTAACAATCACAGATCCGATATTAAAAACTTCATAAAAATAGGACTACGGACTTCGAATTGGAGCATTTTCAAAACCATAACTTTAACAATATTAATATCTACATTCTAGAAGACAATGTTAACGAATTAAGCAAAAGATTGGATCTGGAAAACATTTATATTTGCAACCTGAAAACTTTATTTCCCTATGGTCTCAATAGTAAATTAAATGGGGAAGGCTATGCAGATTTAAACAATAATTGCATTTATAACAAATTTAACATATTTAAAAATTTTCTAAATAAAGATAACTTTTCTGAAAGATTTAAATGAGGTAAAGGAAAAGGGGGCAATTTTCAAATTATATTTGAGGAATTTCAAAATTACTGTTATCTGGAACACAATAGTGAAAATTTTCACAAAATTAGGAAATACATTTTTGGTCTCAGAAATAATAAAATTAAATGGTTATTAAATAATAAATTCGGGGAATTAGAGTTTAAAAATTCGTACACAAAATGTATTGTTCTAGATCTAATTAAATGTAAGCTTAACATTGGAAAAAACGATTTACTTTTTAATAATAAAAATAATGTTTACAAAGAATTCTGTGTGATTAAATTCTTGGATATTTACTTCGAATATCTAAAATTGCCCAAAATTGTACATAATAATAATATATTTTTCCTCTATCAGATAAAACAACTGTTTCAATAGCGTTTAGTTACACTTCAACTTTAAAGAAAAAAATTTGTAATTATAATTACTATGGCAAAAATTTAGATAAAATAAATATTACAGATTGTTACTGTAAAAAGGAAGACTATAAAGATTTTATAGATGTTGATAGGGGTCATATTATTACAGGTAATTTAAAAATTATTGAATCCAACTCTTTAAGAGATTAATGGGAAGAGGAACAAAATTTAGATTAAGAGAAAAAATAAACCATGACAAAATCTTGATTTCTATTGGTAATGATTTGGATGTTTTTATTGCCAAATTATCTAGAAAATACCATTGGCCAGCGGAAGGTTTCAGAGAATGGAAGGTGAGAATTTTAAAGGAAATAAAAATAAAAATGAATATTGATTTTGACAGATCTAAAGAACGTGGGGATTTATTTTAGTAAAACATTGAAAAACGAAATAAAAAATTTAAAAGAAAAATTTGTTATTACAGTAATAGATAAATCAGCAAATAATTTCTGTTTAATTTGTAAATATTATTATAAAGAACTTTTAATTAATGAATATAACTCTAACGCAACTTATATGTTAAAGAACACCGGGAAAAAGGAATTAGATAAAAGAATGCTAGCATTCGCAAAAAAAACCCAAGACTAAGACTTGCTCTCTTAACTATCCTTATTTATTCCCAACAGTTAAATTTCATAAAAATCCATTAAAATTCAGATTCGTGACCTGTAGCACTGGCAGTTATAATTACTATACGGGTAAACGTTTCCTTAAATATTTAAAAATTATCCTGGACAAAATAAAAGATGAAGAACACTTTATTATTTCTAGTAACAAAGAAATTCTGGATTTTCTTAAAGATAACAACATTAATAACTTTACATTAATACTTTTGATTTCGAAAATTTATACACTAATCTACCTCATGTAAAATTAATAAAAGTCTGCACTTTTATCTATGACGAATATTTAAATGAAAATATCATTCCTAAAAATAACTGGCTTGAGTTATGTAATTTTAATATTACTGAAAATTACGTTTTTAATGGTATTAATTTTTATAAACAAGTTAAGGGCATTCCAATGGGAACAGCTTTCTCAAGTGTTTTGGCTAATATTTTTCTACATTACTATGAGAAAAAAGTAATTAAATATAATTTGATAAACGGGTGGAGATATATTGATGACCTACTTTTGATTAACTTCGACAATACTAATATTGTAACTAACTGCTATCCAAAAGATTTAATTCTAACAGAAACGAATAAAAATCAATAGGTGGCGCTGGGAGCTTACAATTTTTACCTAAATTACCGTTAGCTTTTTATTTTTAATAAGCGGGAATCACAATCCATAGCTTAAAATTTCCTTGACTGTTGATGGTATGTTCTTACCTTTTCGTTTTTTCTTTAGTGCTTTTTTATGGTATTTTGGTGTTTATTGTTTTTTTGTTATTGTATTTTTACTTATTAGTAGTTTTTCTTCTAATTTGTTGTTTTGTTTTTTCCTTTCTGTTAAAATGGTATATCTCTTGGGCCTAATTTCAGGGGATTTTCGGGTCACGAAGGAATCATTATTAGACGTAATTGTCTGAATTTCCTTAACAGAAAAAAACCCTTTTTTTGAATCCCTGCCTGAGGGTGACCCTTGAAAAAGTCTTCAGGCCGGATTCTTTTTTTATATTTATTATTTGGTTTATTTGTTTTTCCTTTTAACTTGATTTTATACTTTTGTTATATATATATATATATATATATGTAAACATTATTTTATGTGAAGCAGGATGCAGCTTTGAAAAGACTTTTTACATTTTTAAATTCTTTTTAATCCATCAGGAAAGCATATTTATTTACAAGTAGAGACGCGGACAAGGCATGTCCGCCACAACGCGACACAAAAGCAGAAGTGGGGAAGAAGAGAGAAATAAATTATCCCTCGTCTTCTTATACAACCTGAGATTTTGATAGGGAAAGTATTTCTTCAAAGTGCTAATATATTAAAAAGATTCTGATGGGGATTTCTGACGCATGTCAATCACAAGTAAGGGAAACACAGGGATCTTTTAAAAAAGAATTTGTCTCGTCAGCGGTATTTTGTCACTTTACTCGGAGTGTGGGAAAGTCAGGTTTTTAGCCGATTCAGCAATTTTATAAAGCTTCTCTTGAATTAATTAAGTAGAGAAAGTGGAATTGGATCACGAAATAAGAGAATATTTTTAGAATGAAGTTACTATGGGCTAAATTAATATAAAATCTTGGAAATAAATAAAATTGAAATTAAGAGTTTAAAATATCATTACACACACGCACACGCACGCACACACACACACACGTACACACACACACACACACACACACACACACACACACACACATATATATATCTTCTCCCTCTCTTTCTCTATGTATATATATACTTCATATAAGAGTACATACAACTAAGCAATAAAAGTAAAAAAATATCCTATTATATTACTGATAATCTATTTAAATCTTAAACTTAATTTCAGAAAATTGAAATAGTTTACCGCCATTTTTCAGATAAATTTAATGAAATTTCCGAGAATCAAAAATAAATGCTTAAACTAAACTTTGGACGACATTTTTTATTTATTGAGAGAGAGCATTTGAGATTGCTACATGAATAATCAAATTACGAAAAAAAAATACCAATTTTAATATAATTAATTTCTTTTTTTTTAGTTTGTTTTGTTGAGAAGAAATTAATAAGTCAAATCTGTGACTGCTGAAAATTCAGTATTCTTAAATGAAGTAGATTAGAGTGTAAGATTATTGATCGGAAAATATCAAATTTAAAGAACGACCTGCTGCATCAACAGTATTTATCACATTCCGGGAATTAAATATATTTATTACTTACCTACTTTGGAGAGTAGTGGGTTCGTCAAGATTAAAGATTGATAAAAATTTCAATTAAATATTTTGTGTAATTTGATCTTAATATCTTTCTCAGCAAAATATTTTAAAAAGATCTATATTCATATTATTTTTAAAATTTTATACCATCTATTTATTTTGCAATGCATTTCTCTAATTTTCTATCGATATTTTTATGCATCCGTTTATACTATAGGAAATAACAGTAGTGCTTAAAAATAAATGACTTACAAATTTTTTTATCATCAATTGATTCAAATTTAAACTTAATTTTAAATATAATAAAAAATTTTAAAATTTTATTAAAAAAAAGCCATATACTGAAACTTTTTCAATACTAATATTACTAATTGGTTCACCGAGATTGATTTGATTTCAGATAACTTGTTTGAATATAACTTTATGTATACTATTTTTCAGAGTTGTTTGACATTAAATCTTAGTTTAATTGTCTTACTTAAGTTCTGTTTATTATCTGATTATAGACTCATTGGATCATAGCGCTAAATGTCAGTACTTGATTCATACATTTTCTAAATTTCGTAGTATTGTAACATCACTTTTTTTATTTGTCTTGAAACTACATAAATATTTAACAGAATGCTTTTTCCTTAACAGCAAGTTTTAGCTTAGTTTGTAATTAATTAGAATTCTGATTAAAATTTCAAAAAGAAATCTGTCTGAATTGCACCTATATATATGTACCAAATTTATCAGCTATGGGGTGCTTCCGATAAAGTTATTCATTGAAGGTAGTCTGAAAAGCTTGTGATATAAAAAATAAAATAATTATGATAGAAGTTAAAATTAATTTTATTACTATCGTGATATTTTTTTATGTTTATATTAAATAACAGGGTGCGGCTATTCCTTGAATTACTCTTCGTTTTTACTTTCCGCCTTTAAGAAATAGGGATTTTATCTAACTTCTATGCAGAACTTTTTATTTCATTTTGCAGAATTTGCTTCACCCTGATAAATCGTTATTTATTGAATTGTGAGATATTGATGCATTTATGGGATAGAAACATAGGATAGCTCCTAATTAATCAAAGAATATATTTCGAAGGGGAGTATTTTTATATATGGTCACGATAAAACTTATAAGGCCATGATATTTTACAGTAGTTCGAATTTCCTTAATTCTGTTTGACCTTAATTTATTTCATACTCCATTGAAAAGTCTTCCAAATAACAAATTATTTGTTTTAAAATATAAATGTAATGATCAACTCTCTGTCATCTGCAAAAGAAAAGTTTTTTTAACGCATGACTTATTACTATTCTGCAATTAACGATGTTTAACAAAAGTTAGAATAAATGGGGAAAAGAACCTCATGCTCAGTAAAGTTCTTATCTGTGCTCTGTCCTCCATTTTTGAGTATTATGGCAAAATAAAACATTAGCACAACTTTAAGCCTCAAGGACTGGGCAGATTTTTCCAATTTGGTTGCACAAAGAACCAAACAGAATGTTCTATATTTATTTTTCATATGTGATTTAAAATAGTATTTTCATTATAAGAGTGATTCATCAAAGTTTGTTAGCATTAATATGCCGGGGATACAACTGGTTGCGAAAGCGGTTATTTGCGCACAAATTTTCTAGATAATAGCAAACTCGGAACATTCTGTATGTATGACAGCTTTTAAGAGTTTTAAGTGAACTCCTTTGTGGCTTGTCAACAATGAGCGTTGTCAACATTTTCAAATAATGTATGCTTTTAAAAATGCAATAAATAACTGAAATGTTCCCATCTGATAATCATTTTTAATCTGTACTAATTATCACAAAATAAAGTAATTCCATAGCCCAAAATCTTTGGGAAATATCCCTAAATTTTTTCTTGCTATGGATTTTTTCCCCACAATAATTTAATAGATAGATATTAATTAATGACACTGTGAAGGGAACTGAAATTTGATGTATTAAGAATAGAACAAACTTTTCAGAACTACTACGGATGATATTTTTACAAAAAAGAGATGTAACTGGTGAAGGAACAACATGGTAAGTCGCAACATCATGAAACATCCTCTCCAAAGTCGATCTGTTGGTGACTTACATTCATCTATACTTATAATAAAGCTCAATGAGTGTGTGTGTGTGTGTGTGGAAGTGAGTGTTGGCGCTCTACAGGCCAGACCATTCAACTTACAGCTACCAAATTTGGCACGTGTATACCTCGGAGGCCTTGAATGTGCACCTGGGGGTTCTTTTTTCGAATTTTTAATTAGCATTTTAATTATTTAAAAATTGAGCGAAATTTTGGCGTGTTTCTGATATAGCTTCCGAAAATATTACCGCACAAAAAAGATTTTTACATGAAGTTAAAGATCAAAACTTTATCTTTTAAATGATACCAATGTTTTAACCTTAAAATTAAACTTATATTTTTAATGAATTTTTAAATAAAAATTTTAACTATATTTTTCAACAATTTTTTCGTACAAAATAAAAATAAAATTTAAGCTGCACGAGCAAGTTTCGCATTAATGGGAAAAAATTAGCTTTTTTCAAAGTGTTGCCATCACATTGATTAAAGCTCCAATTAAAAATAAATTTAATCTTTTTGGAAATGAAATCTGCAAAAATATAATTTTCGGCACGTGTCTGTAGGAAATAAAATATTATATTTCTAAAAAAAAATTTAAGAAAAATTATTTTATGATCTTTTACACTCTCTATATTATTAATCCAAAAAATCAGTTTTATTTTAAGGCAAGTTTTGTTTAATATAAACAAGATATCCATTCAAATCAGGGCCACACAGCTAATTTGTAAACCTTTAGTAAGACACAGATATGTTAAAATGGTCTAAATGGAAAATAATTATGTTTTATGTAACTTGATTCAATAAATGCTCTAATAAATAGCGAATTTTTGATTTTACGTAAAGCTTCTGCTGTGGAAATCACGTTTAACAAAATGTTCTTGAAACACTAATATTTTAAATAAAAAGCGTTAATTTCCAATCAACTAAATCAATCACTTAAACTGACTGATTAATGAAAATTTGAATATCACTATTTAATAAAAAAAAAAGAAAATTATAGATTTTCCATCGATTGTTTCAAAGAAAATACGCCAATCAGCGCGCAGGTTTCTCAAGATTAATTGGCCTAAGATTATGAAAATGTTGAGTTTTTCTAAATTTTTAACATTCATAAATAAGTCTTAGTTGATTGTGGAAAATAGAAACATTCATTCATTTATTTAAAATTTGGTGTGTCCAGAATATTTCACAGAATGATACCTTACTGCATTAAATTTTGACTTCATAATTTTTGAAATATATTTATAGGCCGGAACAAAATATTATTATTGATTTCATTTCAATCCTTTTGAAAGCAAAACTAAAAACTGAATTTGATGCTGAATCTGAGAAGTTTTTGTTGAATTATTCTTTGAGATATTACATAAATTATGAAAAATATTTTGTAGTTCACATAAGACTTAAATACCGAGCGATTCTGTTTGCAATACTCATATTCAATAATAATAATAATAAATAAATAACAATAAAGATGATAAATAAAATAAAACGCTTGGTTTTATTAAAAAATATCTTTATATTAATTGCAATTTCATCATTTCCACTTTAAATTAAAGTTGTAGTTTTACCGGAAATGGCAACAAATTAGCAAATTATATATAGTAAATTGAATGAAACGATCTAAACAATAGTATAAGTTTGGTATGACTATCAAAATTGAAGATTAAAAATGTTTTGTTTGAGAATCTATTAAGAGACCAGTTACTTAAAATATTTAATTGAAAATTGTAGCGAGCGGTAATACTGGCGAACCGGCTGGTCGCCTAAGGCGGCTAGTTTATCATAAATCATGGATTTAAATAGTACTCTATTCCTTTCAGGTTTTTATTGAAACTAAAGTTGAACTCGTTTGCCAAAGATTTTGCTTTAACCATTTCCAGGAGAAAATATTGATAATTTCGATGCCCACCAATAGATAATAAATCATATGATGCTTGCTTTTTTCTTTCGGTTTTCCTTCAGTTTCAAAGAGAAAATTCTCATTTTTCATATGCTCCCCTTTTGCCCCTTGCTGAGCGGATTTATCCTTGGACAAATTGCCTCTACTCTGTCAAAGTCCTTGTCGTCGATTTTTTCTCGAAGACGAGCAATGTGCAAATTGTCTGAAATCGCCTACTCTATCATGATTCTTTTTCTTCATTCGATAAATCAGAAAAAAAAAGAAAAAAAAGAGGAACGGGTAATGGATTTGATAATATAAAAATATCTTTGGTTTAGATATAATGATAGATTTTCTTCGCCATTTTGTATAGAAGATTATTCGCCATTGTTATTTTAGCAATCCATTTGAGTATTGAACAAAAAAAAAAAAAAAAAAAAAAGAGAAAAAAAAAAAAAAAGGGGGAAAAAATAATTGCATTTCTTTACACTTCTTTTTTCAAGAAAGAAGTTAAAAAATCTTTTAATTTAACAATTCAATAATTGCTCAAAATTTTAACATTGTAAGGTCTTCTACAATTTTTTTTAAATACTGTTTACAACTTGAATACAAAATATTGAAAAAAGTTACTCGGTATGACGTGGCACTTAACATTAGAATACCTCATGATACCTTAATATTTAAAGATTAGATAGAATGTAGCATTTCAAAAATTGAAGTTAATTCATGTTAATGTCATATTAATGTACTCTCATCACTGATCAGTATGTCTCCTTAATTTAAAGAAAAACTCATCACTGAGCAATATGCATCGCTAATTAACAAAAGTTCTTTGAATATAAAGCTTTTTTTTATTTGAATTTTTGCCCTGATAAGAAGGATGAAAAGTTAGGAATGGAATATGATTTTTTTTTGTCACGTAAAAAATAAATTTTTTTATCGTATTGAGCATTTTTGATTTTTTATCGCATTTCTGTTGCTCTTGTCATGTAATATTTAATGATTGGAAATTGTAATTCTTCGTCTGACAGAAAAGCTCGTGAATGGAACTGACATGTTGAGTATTTGTAAGTTAATTCTTTGACTAAATATAATGCTAATGTATAACTCCATTAAGTGTAAAACCATTTTATTTTTCGAAAATTTAATCTATGCTATCATTAAATTCTATATTCACTATAAAAAAAGAAGATGAAAAAAATAATTCCATATTTCCTATATAAACAGCATTTTTTTAATATCTTTTATCATTTGAAAATAATTTAGGATTATTAAAATTATTGGACCTTCTGATTTATCTATAAATTTCTTTTAGTTCATCCTTAAATAGTTTGAGACATACACACTCACGCCAGAATGTCGTTATTTATAGCGACAATGAGAAAATTCCTTATACTGATTTGTACTTTTGCTTCTTATTATTTGACAGTACAGACGTTAATTTTAATTTTGCAATAAGAAATTTATAATTTGTTATGGAGCAATCAATATTATTCAATACCATTTCCCTCATGAGTCCTGCCAAAGATTATTGATTACCGAAATTTAGTTTGCCGTTGAGTTCCATCACTTTTTCCCTTTGTCATGTGCGAAGTATAAAAAGAGTAAAAACAACAACAGCAAAAAAAAAAAAAAAATCCTATTTGAATTTTCGAATACAACTCGAATTTTGACAAATCTCTATGTTTCAGTTTCCGAGTACGTATTTTAAAAATTATACTTTACCTGTCTGTGAACACAACTCAAAAACTATTTAAGCTAGATGGATGAAATTTGGTATAAATTTAATGCTAAATTTGTACATTTCTATCCAATTTTTAACAAAATCCATGCAGATGAAGTCTGACCGCCCAGCAGTTCCGAATGTAATGGAGCATGATAAATGCAAAACTTATAGATCTAGATAAATAAAATGAAATACATAGCTTTAGCATCTATAATGTAGATCTAAATTAAATTTGGAACCAAATCCAACAAGGGCTTGGTCATTTTTTCATGCATGAAATCATTTTAATTCAACAATGTGCAACAACAATGGCTTAAATAAATGAAATTTGATCGTTATCTTGTCACCACAAATGTAGTTTTATATCAAATTTTCGTTTCAATCGATCGGGGAAAAATATATCCAAAATACATATTTGATTTTTTGACACTTATGTAATAACTGCATGCCAGCGATTAATTGCCCCTGATTGCTCGCTAGATATCGCAAAAATGCTCGATTCATGCCAAAGACCTATTGCTCACTAGTGCTACGCAATTAATGCCAGGTGCCAGTTTACTTTTCCACGAAGCACAGAACTCACATGTGAGGGACTCTGAAAATAAAAATCTGAGTACTTGTAGTATTCATGTCTTTTCCTAAAATCCATAATTTTATGCTGGGGATGACAACTTTTTACAGAATATGGGGAGTAGTTTTTGGGAAACACTCCTGCTGGTCATAAGAAATTTCTGCAATAAAAGTTTATTCCTTTCAAAATGAGTTCATTAAAAAATACTTTATTATTTGCCCAGGATATATATGTTACAGTCAACGTGATTAACATGTTATTATTAATAGTAACCAGTAATTAATATTATCAACCAATCTTATAAATTAGTTAATATTAATAATATCTGCAGCTAATATTAACAAAGATTAATCAAAATAATCGCAACATATACATCAATATAAGATCACTGCTAATCTATACTTATAATAAAGCTCAATGTGTGTGTGTGTGTGTGTGTTGGCGCTCTACAGGCCAGACCATTCAACCTACAGCTACGAAATTTGGCACGTGTACACCTTGGAGGCCGGGAATGTGCACCTGGGGGTTATTTTTTCGAATTTTTAACTAGAATTTTAGTTATTTAAAAATTAAGCGAA
>JAPMOR010008634.1:327410-386704 GCA_026543865.1 Argiope aurantia
TGTTGCTGCCAGCTTGCAAAACATTTTCAGCATTATAATTTAAACCCTAACGAAATACATACAGTACAGATTCCATTGAATACAGCTATCTTCATGGCGTTCTGCATTTGAAATAAAAACATGCGTTTACCGATTTTACCATTATTTATAATCAATGAACGCATACATTTTATTCAACAGAAAAATTCTTGTTAAATTTGTTGGGTTTTTTTTGTTCATAAATCAATCCTTTTCCTCTTCCATATTATTACAGTTTAGAAAATCGAAAAAGAGTTATAACTGTGAAAGTCATGATGTGAATTATCCGATTTCATCAACAAATTTAATGATATAAAATCCATGGACAAATCCGATCTTCTACCTTACTGTTGCTAAATGCATAAATTTTAATTTAGATTGGTAGATTGAAACTATCAAAAATTCTAATTTTTTTTTTAATTAACTGCATTTTTTAAAACTTTCTAGCTTTTATTTTACATTCAATAATATGTTTTTTTTCATTCCGTTTCAAAGATTTTGTTACTTTTCATTTCACATTTTTAGAATTTTAAATATTATTTTTCATTCATTTAAAAATAATTAAATAAATATTGAAATTAAAATTATTTTCAGCTACTAAATACATTTTTTCAAAATGAAATTGATTCTAATTCTAATCGTATTCTGAAGAATACGATTAACCAGAGTAGTCGGTAAGTTTCTACGTCTTCATTACTATTTTCTAAGACCTCACGATGGATAACAGCTCAAAGTTTAGGATACCTTGATTTAAACCTCTAGGATAGGTTAAAAAAAATCATTTATCATCCCCTTTTTTATGACATACTGCATAGCTTTTATTTTTCATAAATACCTTTCTTTTCCTACCTTGCTCTTTTTAGTACTAATTTTTCAAACAATATAGTAAAAAAAAAAAAAAGATATCTCAGTATAATTTCATTAATTTTACAATATATTTTATTCACTTTTCAATATAATTAACTGAAATTTCCTTGACACAAAGTCAAATACGGCTGAATTGAAGTTTATTTTTATACAGTAAGACAGGTAACAAACCATAAAGATGAAATTAATATTTTTATATGTTTTTTGAGAAATCCAATTTGTACTTAAAGTCCTTACGGTAGAGACAATATTTTAAAAAGCATATATGTGCAAATTTTAAATGTCATAAATATTATAAATAATGAATTTGAGTTTCTGTCCTCAGATGGAAGGTCCTATGGTCATGGTGATAAAATTAAGTTGGTTTCATTTTAAATTATATCATGCCTATAGCAACAGAGCAAATAGAACTTTTATCCAATTATACTTTTTTTTCATTAATGGATTTACGAACAGAGAACGAGATGAATCTAAAAAAATATTTTTTGAACTAAGAAAGTTTGAAAAATGCAAATTTATCAAAATCCTGAGGTGATTTCTTTTTTTTTTTACTATTAAATTATTTTTTTATTCTATATTTCATATACGAGTGCGTGAAAGTAAATGAATGAGCTTCCTGAATACAATTCTTCATTGTATAAAATTTTATTTTTAGAAAATAGTTTCCTAATATTTTGCGAAATATTATGAACAAAATATCAACATTAAAGTAAAGTTTGAAAAATGCAAATCTATCAAAATCTTGAGGTGTATTTTTTTTTCTATGATCAAAATATTTTCTGATTCTATACTTCGTATACGAGTACGTGAAAGTTAATGAATGAACTTCCCGAATAAAATTCTTCATTGTATAAAATTTTATTTTTAGTAAATAGCTCCCTAATATTTTGCGAAATACTATGTACAAAATATCAATGATAAAGTATTTGAAAATTCTTCTGATTAATATACAAGAAAATTTCAAATAACCTAATTTAGTGCTATATATAATACAGCGGTGATAAATTCTACTTAATTTTTTTTCAATGTCTTTCTAATAAAGACAAGGAAAAGTACAAATTTATCATTAGCCACCTTTAGCGACTAGCAGGTATGCTGTGGTTAATGTTTGCTAAAAATTTCAACGAAATATTTCTTGAAATATCAATTTGATCACAATCATTTCTTCGGAAAAACATTAATAAATTTCAAATTTTGATAGACATTTAATTAGCATTATTTTATAAGCTTTACCCTGTTTTATTTGGACCACGCCTTTCACTAATTTTAACTTCAGATATTTATTTAGACATACAATCGTAGACATGCATTACATCGTAGTAACTAGCAGCAATGTTAAAATGAAGCACTTTAAAAAATGATCGCTATTATTTACTTCAGAAGTTAAATATTTAATTATAAGTGCAACGAAATTTCATGAATTTTAATAAAAGCATACTTTATATGGAAATTTACACTAAGAAATTTCCCTTTAGAAAATAAAATACATCTTCCTATCTTAATCATAAATTATGAGGGGAAAAAACCACTAGTAACAATGAAAGCGATTAGAGTTTCTCTTCAACAGAAAACTTATTGTTGTAATATATACTAAAACTATTCTTTTAATTAATTAAACAAATAGAAATAATTTGACCGCAAACGAATTGATATCATTGAAAAGATAATTTTATAAATGTTAAGATAATGCAAACTTTTAAAGTAATCGCACTGCTGTGCACATTCCTACCTTCCAAAGTATTAATATGTGTCAAGTTTAATAGATCTATGTTAAATGGCCTGATATGTAAAGAGACAACATTTATATTCATTATTAGTGCAGATAAATTATATCTGAATTGTTAATTACACCAGAGCTCTAGTATTTGTACAGAGCCAATACAGGTGACTTTAATAAATTTCAGGAAAGCTAACTCTTATAAAGCAAGTGACTGATCAAAAAGTATGAAAGTGATAATGAAAAATGAAAGGAAGCAAAATAGCTGATACAAATTTGCGTAGTTTCATAAATATTGATGAATATTAATAAATGTATTCCATTCACAAAATTAATTTATAATGAGTAGATTTGAGCATTTGCCATTTAACTATGTTTTGACTTTTGTATAATTATATTCCTTTTCTTTTCTCCTGAACAGTGGGCACCAAATTATATCACTTGATTTTGAATTCATTCCATATCGTCACCATCTACCCGGGAAATTTACAATAATTTCCACTTCACCATTTATAAGTGATATCTGAATTGAGACAAGACAGAAAACGATGTTTTTCTTTAAGTCATTGTGAATTGTTGGGAAAATACATTGTATTTCGGCAAGAAATTTCGAAATTGTTCTCGTATTTGTATGAACTTTCAGATTGGTGCTAACGCTTTTATTTTTAATATCTCCAATAAGATTGTTTGGTGCTCTATATGAACAAATAGAAATGCATATGTTTAATGACTTACAATGAAAGAAGAAAAAATATCTATAATTTGAGGCAAACGATGTCTTTTAAGATATTTTCAAACAGAAATTTACGACTACATAGAAAACGTTTCAACACAGAACTCGTTTTCACTTCACGGAAAAAAAAAACGGCCTTTTCCCAGACTTATTTTACCACATCAAATAAAAAAAGATCTATCCCCTGGTGAATAGAAAAGCTCACTTCTTTTTTTTATATATATTTTTATTCTTTGCTGTCCCTATCTGTCAGCTTATGCGCGGTCCCTTTGAGTGTGGGAGGCGCTTGGGCAGTGCGCGGAGGAAATACCTCTCGCTCTCTGTCTTTAATCTGTTTGTCTACTTCGCCTCGGGGGCGAGCTTCGCATCTATTCTCTTTACGAGGAAAAGAAAGTGATAGTTCACGTTTTGATTGGACGAATCTAGTTATGCATTCAGGAATGAATGAGAAAGTCGCCTGGTTGGTGGGAGACAATATCATCAGGCATTGTCCTTCGGAATACTTCGGTGCATTCATTTCACATCGCACCACCCTTCATAGTTGCTGATTATGCTTCTGATTTCCCTGGCTATTCAATTAGAAAGCTATAATCAGTTCAATCTGTGTGCGGGGGGGGGAGGGGAGAGTGATGAGCCCAAACTTCCAAAGGGACTTTCTGCAAAACTATACATTAACATTGCAACTAGTTAAGGAAAGAATTCTTTATTTGTTTCTAAGAATATGTGAGAGATCTGCATTTATTGTATGGTAAAAATATGTGGATATTTATTTCTTCCCGTTCTTTGACTTTGGCCAGCGCCCAAGACGGATCGACTTTGACCCCTTCTGAACTGTGGTTAATGTAATGAATTTCTATTATTTTTATATTCAGATATAAATATGCTTTGTCATATTTACAAAACATATTAGGGAAACAAATTATCGATATTAAGTGCAATTAGAGAAAGCGTAATAATTTTTAAAAATACCGATTACAAGTTTTGAACAAATCTCTATGTTTAAAATTTTTTTGAGAGCGAATATAATATTTTTGGTGTTATGCCTATCTATCTATCTATCTGCCTATCAAGTAAACAGATTATCCATAAAAATTTGGTAGAAATCTATCAAAATTCTATCTTCTTATTCGACCGTATATATGACCATATATGCCAGCGAGAGTGATCTCCCCAAAACTTTCTCGCATACTCTCTAATAAAGGTGCATTTTAAAATACGCCTTGCTTGGCATTGACGTACAATGGTTAGTAAATACGAATAGTTGGCGTGGATTTTGCATTTTTACTGAATCTATCGAGTGATCCTTGGCGAGAATTTTGATGATTGAAGGCGAGAATTTTGGCGAAGAACGAATCCTTGACATGCTGTTAATAGCGTCCGAAAATAGAATTTGTGCTTTAGACACGTTTTCCCAATAGACTGAAGCAAAAATTTGATACAAAGCTACACCGGCATCTATTTGTAGTGACAAAATTACATAGGAAATTTGATATGTTGTAGTCATTTTTTTTTTACGTTATCGGTGTTTATATATTTCTGAAAGTACAGATAAACAGATGGTCACCTCTTCTTGGATTTGCCTCAAAATTTGAAAGATGTTTACATTATTGATGTTAATTTTGTACCGAATTTTATTTACCTAGCCCTGTAAGTACTGTAGCTATCGTGTTAATTTATAAGCAGATAGCAGGACAGAGAAACTTCCTCTGGATGGATTTTGCACAAATTTTGATAAAAATCGGCAAATTCGGTGTAAAGACCGACCGTATGCCAAATTTCTTCCGTCTAGCTCAAAGAATTTTTGAGTTACCTTTGACACAGACAAATGGGCATTTTCCAGAAATTCCATTTTCCATTTTCGAATTCAAGAATTTCTAAAATTCTTCAAAGATTAAAACTGGAGATTCATCAAAATCTCGAGTTCGAATTTTTTGACAAATACAACACTTTCTCTATATTATATATATATGAGAGAAAGTAATAATTCAATGAGTTAATAAATGTTTTAATAAAATAATGATAAAATAATCAGAGCTATAGATGTGCCCTATACTTTAGAGTAAATCCACCAAATGTCCATTATCTGTCAGTAAACCAATTCGTTTACAAGGGAAGAGGATTTCTCAAAAACGTAGGTACCACAATGAATGGATTTTAGATTGTTATCTGCAAATCAAAATTGCATATCTTTATCAAATTGTGGATTTGATCCAATAAAGAATAAATTTATTGGATTAAATACAAAGACGGTTTATTAATCAGTATGTATGCGAATTTTACACACAATAGAAATAAAAAAAAATTGAAGGATTAGATAAACGAAATTTTATTTGTGGTCTTGTCCCTATAACTGTATGCCTGTTAAAAAGTTTGTATCCAGTTGGTCCAGCTGGTACACATTAAGAGATAACGTTATGATTGTTACAAACTGTTTATTCGGCTCGTCTCTACATTTATCGAAACTAAATACAAATACAGCGAATTGTGTACATGTATTAGAAAGTCAAAAGGGTAACATTCCTTCTTAAATTCGAATAGCTGATATTCTCAATCAACATTCCACTTCAAAGTACTTAAGCAATGAATAGAATCTCAAGTGAGATTGTTAAGTTAAAATTGCAAAAGCATTTAGATTCTTTCTCGAAATTCAGATTTCTAACTATTTCTTAAAATTTTTAAAATAGTAATTAATAAATGAATACAATTTTTTCATTTTAATACAGTGTAATAACACAGGTTGCATATAGTTCTAATATATAATGATCGTAAGAGGCATTGGTGTCTCACAATTCGATTTAGAAAAATGTGTGAAAAGTTATTTAATTAATTAGATTAAAATAAATCTACAGAAAGTAATAAGAATAAATATTATTAGGCTTTGCAACAAAATGTTAATAGAATGCTGAGCATGAACTTAATACAATAAATTAATGATATCCACTAAGTTGCTAAAAGTCTGCAAAAGCCAAGGTGAGGGGGAGAGATACAGTTCGGAAATGCTTTGGGGCAATATTTATTTAAAATAGGAGCGTAAACATAGAATTATGAATTTATAAACAATACTTCCAAGTTTGTTGGTATATTTTTAACAAAAAAAAAGACAGAGGTTTATTTGGAAAGATCCTTTTCTTTCTTTTTTTCGTAATATGATGTATAAAGAAAGTACTAAAATCGTCAAATAATTCGAACTCGAGATTTTTACTAATCTTCGCTTTGAGAACACTCAGAGTCGAAAACCATTTTTTTAGCTTTATGTTTGTCTGTCTGTGTGCACAATAATTTAAAAGTAGAACTTTGAATTAGATGGTTGAAATCTGGTACATGGAATTACGACCGAATTTGCAGATTTTTTCTATTAAATTTAGATCGAAATCCCCTCACAGGAAGTCTGTCTGGCTATTAGAATACAAGTGAACTTAATAACTACAAAATCCTAAAAGTGAATTATAAAAAAATTAGCTTACAGATATGGAATCTACAACATAGATATTTTTCAAATTACGGACCAAATCTGTCAAATGGTTAGCAGTCTGTAGGTATGTACTCTCGCATGCATGTTAACATGATAAACCATAAATGCAATGACTTAAATCAATGCAGTTAGTGATCTTGCGACTTCAATTGCAGTTTTATGTTGAGTTTTGGTGTATATCGACCTATAAAAAAGGCATTCAAAATACTTTTTCTCTCAATAGATTAAGTAAAAATGCTAGATACACGCCAAAGCTCTAAATCTCTTTACTAACACTCACCGGTACCATTCGTTCCCTTACCCAAAGTTCACAATTTTATGCAGAGAGAAAGGGGATAAGATTTTTATTGGAAAATATAAGAAAACGTTTTGAGAAGACACTCCCCCTGGGTTTTTTATGATTGAAGCTTTTAAAACAACATCTTATGATTAATAACAGTGGATAATCGAGAGTTTGTTGTAATTCTCAATTTTTTTCCCTTTGTCAGTTAACTGAAAATATTTTTTCTTTAATTTTTAATAATAATTTTAAAATAGAAAATAAATAAGCATAATATATGTTTCATAGCTAGTCAAAAAGTTGAAAAATGTCTTGCAGGAAAGCAATATGCTACCAAGGGACGAATTTAATGCTGGAAAATGGTGTGGACATGCAGTTGCAGCTAGTAGGGTCGGTTTCTCCAAAATTTCCTTGCAAACTCGCTAATAGAGATGTTATTCTTTCCTCTACCTGAGCATAAAATTGTAATATTTTTGCAAAGCCGTAAGCATTGACAGCTGTGTGCTTTTTAGAATAATAAGAAAAGCTAGTATGCGGATATTAATTGTGTTGGTTCTAGCAAACAATAAATACGAAATATCGTTCGTTGTTGTGAATCTAGTTTGCGATCTGTGGCACAAATTGCCAAAGGGAAGGATAATAACCATATGCCAGCGATTACCTAAGAATGATCACTAGTTTGAAGTTAATACATAAATATCAGAAGATTGAACGTGTATTTTGGAGGTTTCTTTTCCCAACCGTTTATAACTAAAATTTGATATAAAAGTTGTAGTCATAAGATCACATATAAAATTTTATTTAGTAATTACATAATTTAATAAGTAATTACAATTATTTGAGTAATTACGGTTGCATGCATGAAAAAATACAGACCGACAGACAGTCAATCCTTGGACAGATTTGATTCAAAATTTGATAAGAATCTAAAGCATGAAATAAATTTCATTTATCTAAGTTCTTTTATTTTGAATTATCGCATTTATAGGCAAAAAAAAAAAAGTGCAAACCGAGAGACTAATTTGATTTTCATTTCGATAAAGGTCTACATTTTATAATTTAAACCTGTGTTCGAAATTTTATGTTTCTAGTTCTTTATATTTTGTAGCTATCGAGTTTACTTGTATATGAGCAGCAACACAAAAAGACTTCCGATGAATGGATTTCGATCAAAATTATGTGGAAATCTACAAATTTGATTTTAAATGCATGTAACAAATTTCACTTACCAAGCTCAAAATACTCATGAGTTATCGTATTATCAGACAGAGTAACATAATTCCGAAAACGTGTTTTTAGAACTCAGCAAGATATGAAAAGTAGAGATTCGTGAAAATATAGAGTTCGTATTTTGTGACGATTAAAATATTTCCTTTTTAATTACGACACATGCTGGTGAGTAAAAATGAATTAATGCATAAAAAAATTGAATCTTTAAAACAAATGTAGAAATGAAAATTAAATTTAAAAATAAAGCCAAATTCATCGAAATTGCATGTGTGATTCTTAAATGCTTTATTGCTGAATGAATCAGTATTGTAACCATAATCGATACGTCAGATCTGATAAATTCATTCTTCCTTATGATTAGAATATGCAAAAAATTTTTGTCGTGGAAGGCTGATTTTTCCTTAATTCCTGATTGCCGTTGTTTACAGATATAATAATTGCATATTTCTTTTTGTAAAATTATTTTTTAAAAATGATAGAGAAAATACATATTTCAAAATTCACACAACTATCATGAACAGAGTTTTTTTTTTTTTTTTTTTTTGCTTTTTATGAATTTATTTGCTACTGGAGAAATGAGTTTTTGGTAAAATTGAGAATAATTCCACCACTTTAATCACTTTATTCTTATTCATAAACAACAACATAATAAATTTTAAATAGGATGAAAAAAAGATTCTATAATGGTATAGAATATCTTATATATATATATAAACTATTTGCTTTAGAGTTATTTACTTTTATACATTCATATACTTGGACATTAATTAAAGATAAGCTAATTAAAGATTCCAAAAGACCAAATAAAGCAATATGAACTCGAATTTGTAATCAAAGAAAAGCTTTAATTGCAATCTTCTCAAAACTTTGTTTTTCATAAAAATTTCTCACCGTTAGCACGAGAACCCAAAGCTTATTTACAGAATGTTTTTAAATACTGTTTCAATTACAATATTAGTTTCAAATTAGGGAAGTATGAAATGAGGCAAAATTTCTACAGTTGGTGAGATGCTTTTTTATTTATAGATGTTTATACTAAAGTTCAGTTGCAAATTAATAAAGAAAAAAAAATGTGTATTTACACACAATTACGTCCCTAATTTACTTTCATTTCAAAATTTTTCTTGGAATTTTGGTCACTTCATAGATCATTATTGTCTGTAATCTGTGTGGAAAGGAAACTCATTTTGTGACATTAAAATTTGGCATTTCAAATTAAAAATTTACTACAATTTCCCCTGCTACACAAAAAATATTAGAATTATATGTTTAAAAAATAACCTATTTCGTTATTTTCGTGTTTATAATTGACAACATCTCTAAAAATAATAAAAAATTAATAAAAATTCCAATTTTTCAAGAATTTTGTTTAATTAAACACATTTAATACATTAAATACATTTTCAAATGAATGCACTGAATTTTTAATAATCTAATTAATATTAGTACTAAATACTCAATATTATTTCATTACCTGAAAGGGATACACATATTTATTTTAGTAAATGATAAGAATTCTAATCATGAAGTTTATAGGATACTTCTGAAAAGTTGAAAAACTAGGAAAATTTCATACTCCTATAAATCCTTATAAATAATCATTTTGAGAAAAAGGTAATTTAACGACATTTTTCTACTTAAATTTAACAATTTTTCATTAATTATCATTCTTATTCAACAATTGGTCTTACTAGAATTTGATTCATCTAAAAGCATTAAATATTATTTTGGAGAAAAACAAGCTAAAATAGAAATTCCATTTTTTTTTAAAATTTAGAAGTCTAATTTTTCAACTTAACCCACCGCGTCATTTCTGTCATGCTTTTTTTTTGTAAAATATTTAATAATTTGAAATTTTATAATTTTTTTTGTTTTGTTAAAAAAAACCCTGAGAATTCAGACTTGCCTCATAGGCTCATGATATAGTTAACATAATTCAATATAATTTCATCAAAGAACCTTACTTCGTGCTCCAAACATATCCTAATTCTTAAAGTGCATCAACTTTCCCGACTCTAACATATTTAGAATTAATAAAACTAATAAATTATTAAAACTATTAAACATTAAGAAATATAAACATAAACAGTGAAAGTTTTTGTGGAGTTTATAGTTTTATGCATTGCTACCAAAACATTCTAGATGATTTCGAAATAAAATCCTTATTTGTGGTTTCGTTCATTTTGTGCACGGCCCCCCCTCTCTGCCTTTTTAAAAGAAAAGAGCTGAAATGTGCAAAGTGCTCAGAGGAAAACAAAACCCAGCGGACAGGAGAGGAAAACTTCTCACGATCATCTGCGAGGGTTGACCCCACAAAACCGCGGGAGCAGGTAGGAATGGGTGGGGAGAGGGAAAGGAGAAGGGGACACCCTCCCTCTCACGTGCGGTACCGTCACTCGGGAGCATCCCTGGGCCAGCAGAGATCTCGTGTGGACACAGACGGGAAAACATCACCTTCTCTCTGAGGATTATGCTGCTCTTTACGGTAAGTCTATATGTTTGTTCATAAGAGAATATATTAGATACTAGCTCCTCTCCCTTTTTTTTAAACCTTGCTCCACAAGATCTTTAACATTAAAAAGGGATTTTAGTGGGTATTTGTTTAATAATGATGCTGATTTTTTTAGTGAATTTTGATCTTTTGGCAATAATGGTATGGTGAACACGAAACTTTGGTATTACATAAGATGATTGATATGTTTTAAAAGATTGTGAAAGCTGAAACGCGATTATAAAAACTTTCAGATTTTAAACATATTACTTCAAATATTTCTCCAGTTACTCAATTATTAAAAAAAAAAAGATACATTCATTCTTGACTATAATCAATCATTGGTTTCCAATAATTTACAATATTCCAAATAGTAATGAATTAATAATATAAAAAATCTATACATTTAATTACTAGTAAAGACGAAAATCTTAGATATTTCTAATAAGACTAAATAAATAAATCTGTATAATTTATGATAGCTTCTTTCCCAAACTTTTAGAGGAACTTTTAATAAGGAAAAATTCATTATCGGAATGCTTTGATCAATGCATGGATTTCAATTTTTTTTATTCCTATTAAATTACTTTTGAAAATTTTCCTTCAATGCTCGAATATTAATTTGTTTGTTATCCTTCAAAAGGGCATTATTGTTTTGTCATTTTTTAAAATTCTTCAATGATATTTTGATAGTAAAAATTGAAAATATTTAGGAAAAAAAATCATATTTGTTAATTTTTTTCAAAATATAAATTGCAATAATAATATTAATTTTCTATTTAAAAAAAACATAAATGATTTATTTTGCTTATAGCTCTCCATTATAAAAGTAATTTTTAAAAGGATATTTCTATTCTTAATCTTTTACATGCTTTTTTTAAAAAAAATATCTGACACCGATTTAAATTTTGCAAAAATCCAAATATTGCTATGTAAGTACTAAACGGCATTCAAACTATAAAAGAAATAAATGTGCCCATTTTTCTTCAGATTCTTTTACAAATCCTTCTTCATAATTAAATATTTTTCTGTCATCTTTAAATTATTAAAGCGATCATATTTAGCTTAGATATATTTTACAGATAGATTAATCAGCTGATAAAAGCCTATACAACAAAGAGTTGCAAATTTTTCTAATTCAGTTACATGCCTCCTTTTAATTTATACCTATGAGAAAACCCATTGAAATAAGTTTAAAATACATACATAAATAAAAAAAGAATTAAAATATTCTTTCTCGAAAAAAAGGCGCAAAGAATAAATTTTTCTTTAAGGAAACTTATGCAAAAGTGTTTCTGATTTTCAATAGCATGTTATTGGAATGAACATTATATATGAAATGACTTGTTCATTCTCAAAAAAGACCAGACAATTTATTGCATTTAAGTCTGGTTAATAATTTTGTTGTTAGAAAAGCAAGATAAATAACTTGTAAAACATGTTTATCTTTCGCAAAATAAAAGAAACCAAAATAAAAGTAAGCGCCTCCAATAAAAGCATGTCAATGATAGTAATAGAATCCTCTGAATGGAACTGAGCTGTAAGATAATAGTTCATACTATTACTTCTGTCTGACTGTCTGTACTTCATGTACTGTAGATATTTAACAGATATGTAATGGTAATATATTATTATTCCTATTATTACATAAAATATCAACGATATAAAATTTGCTAAAGTTTAGGTCGCACAATATCCTGCCGACAAATATTTCATGTGTTCTATAATATGGTTAAAACAAGATTCTCTAGACGAATCATGTGAGAAATACCTTTAACTATATCTTATCTCATCACCTAATTACAATTCTACCTTTAATAAATAAACAGATTTGAAGAGTGAGGGGATATTAAAAGAATTTAAATACCTCATTAATTTATATAAATGTAATAGGTTAAATAATTTAAATAAACGTGAGAAAACTTAGTAATTTTTTGCAACCGAAATATGTTTTTCATTGATGGACGAAACTTCCCCCCTGAATTACTTTAGAAATACCTTAAAATTATCTTTTTTTAAAAGGAAAGGAAGTATATTACTTGTTTTTACAGTTGTTATAATTATTAGCTAATATTTTTATAAATTTATTGAACAAAAAACATAAAAGTTAAATGAGTTTATTAATGGAAATAATTTTACTTATTAAAACATTGAACTTGTTTTTTTAAATTAAAAAAAATCCATTTACGCTGTTCTCTCATTCTGCATTAATGCATTAATTATAAATCCAAATTATCCGAATTATTATTCAGAAAAAAAATGTTAATGCAGATGGAAACAAATTTCCCGATGAAAGAAACTAATAAAAAGACAAAGTAAGATTATTATTAATATTGATTGGTATTCATCCTCCACGATCTCTTTTATCTTTTTTTTTTTTTAATGAGATCATTAATACTATCTCCCAGGACTGAGAGTAGCAGATTTTCAATTTCTTTTTTCCTGAACTTAGAAAAAAAAAAGATTAATTCAATACCAGTTTTGCGAAGAAAAATAAGTATAATCATCTATAAAAGTCAATCTAAATTTGTGATTTTCGCCTAAACAATCTTACATCATTAATTCCTTTCTAATAAAATATTAAAATTTTACGAAATGTCACAATAATCGAGTGATCATTTTTATTCTAGAGACAACATAAAAAGAACACGTCCTGATCTTTTTGCACATAATTCTTTCTTCCGGGATAAAAATGAATTGAATATCTAGTTATTTCCATCTATCGTTTCGATAAACACTGCAATTTTCAACCTGAATTTCTATTATTATCAGGAATTTTAAACTTATCAAACCAATTATTTATTTCTAGGATTTCAACATTACGAAATCTGATTTAATATGTACTCGTAATACTGATTCGATTGAATAAATGAGAACTACGAAAATCAGTTTTATTATTATCCGTCGCATTCTCTTTTCTTCCGAAAAATTTCTTCCATCGAATCTGTCATACCGATTATTTTTAATAAACTATCATAAAGAAATGCATCATATTATGATAATGAAATAAGCACAATTTTTTAATAGCGTGATTTTTGACTGTCTGTTTTATCCTTTTCTCATAAACAAGGTAATTAGAAATCATTCTTTATCACTTTAGTCGAAATATCTTTTATAAAGTTTTTTTATTCTTTTTTAAAAAATGTGATTCCTAAATCGGAAAAGGAGTAATACACTAAAAAAAATAGCGTACCTTTTTTTCCTGTGAATTTCCTTCTAGAATAAAATTTAACCTATAATTCCAAATTTTTAAAATCTTTCGTCTATGTAATGATTTTCTTAGAATAATCATCTGTCGTAATAAAATGATTAAAAAAAATAGATGGATATTATTAAACTTATTTGAATACTTTAAAGACTCACTATATTTATTCAATCAAAATATTATGTGAAAAATCATAGCACATTTAAACTTGAATAATAAATCTTTGTACTCATTTATCAATGTAAACAGCCCTGTTCAAGTCACACCGTTATAAATCCTTTCAAAATATAACAAATGTGCTCTAACTTCGGCAGTGCGATTTTCGTTGAATATTTTAGACCTGTAAATATTTTCTTGAATAAAACTTATCAAATAACTAGTTTTGAATACTTGATTTAAAATATTCTTGGAAAAAAAATCATAAATCTGATACATGAAAACAAATAATCGATTTCTTTATTACGCTTTTAAGTTCATAATCTTTAGTGATTATATTATTGTATTCTTTTTTGAAATTGCCCCTTTTCAATACTTTTATTTAACTACACTCATGTCAGGTTTATAAAAGAGGAACTTTGCAATCTATTTATTATGCATTTCGATTGCAAAATTGCATTTTCAAAGATAGAAACTTTATTAATATTTTCAAAATTTAACTATGATTGAATCGATTTATTTAATTTAAATTTTGACTTCGTTAGCATCGCAACCTGTTTGGAAAGTAAAAAAAATGACTTTTAAGTTTGTTAGAATTGATAATTATGGAATGAAAAATAAGAAACATTTAAAATAAAAAAAATCTGAATCAATGAAAACTTATTTATAAAGCTGCCTATCGGAAGTTTATTTATTTTTCTTAATTTTTCTTCTTAAAAGCACTTCCGTATTTTTGGTAATGCATTTTTTAAAAATAATAATTAAAATTATGATTATTACAACTTAATTCCATTCATTTTATTAAGGCTTGTAACATGAATATTTATTAAAATAGTGATTAGTTTTAGCCTGAAGTTCTTGTTAATGACTAAGTCTGACTTGTTATCCAGAGTTTAAGAATCAAAAATAAATTCTTAAAATATATATATATATGTTATAATTTTACACTAATGAATAAAATATTCAAATATTTAGCGTGCACACAATTTAATAATTTATTTCTCTTCAACAAATAATTATAATGCATATTTATTAAGCAGAGTTTAGAGGATCAAATAAAAGCATATAGTTGATGAACTATTTAGCAAATAATTCTGTTAATTTTCGTCTTGGGAACGCTTTTGCATCTCTTTTATGACCATTTTATTTGAAAGATATACTATATTTCAAATAAGCGAAATTTCATTAACTTTCTCTAATTTACGGCAAAAAAATAAAAAAATAAGAGGAATTTTTTTGAACTTAGCAAATTTTCAAAGGTTTCATAGCGTATGAATTTATTTTAAATACCTTTTAGATATCTATGGTACTTAATACTGACATTCTAAAAACTGCAATTTTAGTAGATTATATAATTGAAAACGTTTAATTTCCTCCCTCTTTTTTACATTCATACATTAAAATTCCTTAATTTGAATACAAACGAATCTCATGCATTTACAATCATTCTTAAAGGAGGTTAAACTGTTTAGGAGTATTTCAACTACTCACCAAACAGAATGTTACAGAAGAATATACGAAAAACGAAATAAAAATAATTCATTAAATCATAATTAGGACAAAAAGAATATTTTGACTTACCACAAAGGTAGTTAACATACGATGACTTGATAAACATTAACTCATCTTTGGAATTAAAATTCAAAATTACTTTCAAAAGAAGCACAGATAAAGAAAAAGAATAAAACCAAGATATTTTTACGGTCAATTTATTTTTGAAAATCATAATTGCAAATGCTGCCAAACTTAAGAAACATTATATAACTGAAATGAATATTTAAATAAATTTACAGACGATATTTTTTCCATAAAAATTTTAATGCTTTAAACTTTACTTTTTTCTTTTTCTTTATTAAGTTAGCAAATAATAAAATGATTCTTATGTAACAGTATTATGGCAAATGAATAATTATTTGACTTTTAGTTTTATTAAGTAAACATTAAGGCTTAACAATGGGTAAGATATTAAACAAGAGATAATTAACAACACGTTTTAATAAATTACTTTCAGAAGACGGAATTCTTATTATTGACTGTAAAAATGTTGGAAAAAGAGCAGTAGCATGTTTTTTTTATTGCTTAATTGTATTTATTTCAAAAATAAATATTTATCTTTTATACTATATTGATATTATTCATATAATGAGCGTTACATTATCCCATATTATCTTCTTTTTGATTTTTTTCATTCTGTTATTATCATTATATTCAGCAAAGAACGCAAACGATTAAAAAAACATTGATGATGTAAACGATTCAATTCTACTTTTTTTTAATGGTTAAAAACAGGAACAACAACAAATATTAGCTTCTATTACAGCTTAAAAAGAATTGTTTAAATAAACTAAGAACATTTTATATAACAAAAGATTACTGAATTTGTTTGATTGTAAATAGTAATTTTTTTGAAATAGTCTTGAACTATGAATTTTGCTTTTAATTTTATTTTTTAACAAACACGATTTCTGAATGAATTCTTTTGTAGAAAATATTCATCATCACATTTTTTTAGAATGCATATTATTTTGTAAAATTAAGAATTAAAAATGACACAAAAAGTAATATTTGTAATGGATTTTTTTAATGAATGGGTAATTTTGTTTATAGAATTGTATTTTTTTAGGAAAATATTTGGAACTTCAACTTGCGCTCCTTCCCTGTTGAATTATTTTAACAACAAATTCGAAAACAAAAGACCGATTTCGCTATTCCTTTTTGTTAGTTACATTTTCCAATTGACAAGGAAATAAATATGTATAAAATAGGAATAATGATAAATTTCTGGTGCGGTAATAAAATAAATTTTATTCTACACTTTCAAACTTTAAAACCTTTCTAATCATATGGATAGTACAGTGACTCTCCAAAGTCTTCGTATATATTTGAAATGCGAAAAAATAACGCTATAGCCTGGCATTCGGGAAATCCAATGTTTTTTTCATATCATCTGTATATGATTCTGAAGGGGAAGAAATTAATTTAATTTTATTCTTTTAATAAAAACGAAAATGTAAGAAAGCAGAAATAAAACGCATCACAAGAATGACTGTGCACCGAAGTATTTTCTGATATGTTCATATCCAAAATTATCTTATGTCTTATTTTTTTTTATGAATTTCAGTGACATTTTAAAAATCGTTTTGCTTTAGTCTTAGTTTGCTTACTTCTCTATGCTTTAAAATAGCTAGCAGTTATAAGCAACAACAGCGCATATTGACATACATATGAAGAAGAAAAATCGAAGTACTTAATTGGAAGAATAAAGCATGGTGGTAAAAATGTTCGTGTTTGGAGATAGCTGCCAGCATTTGGACTTGATAATTTTATATTATTGATGGAATAAAAAATTATATTTTTTATATGAATATTTTAAAAGAGAATTATCGGCCCAAAATATGAGTATTGGTAATAAATTTGATTTTATAGGATAAGATCCTAAGCGCACTGTTCTCACCTTTTGCCTCTAGAGTATCCATAATTGACTACATAATCTTTAAACTCCACTTCATGGATTTAAACCAATAAACTGCATCTCAAAAAGAAATTAGAATACGAAGGCACAATAATACTATGAAAACCGAACTAAAAGATGGAAAAATGTATGAACTTTGACCCAGAAACAATAACAATAAAACTGGAGCACTCTATGATCAAATATTTAAAAACAATTTTGGATGTTGCAAGATATCCTTCGAAGTACTTACTAACTGACTGAAATATCAAAATATTTTTTAATATCTATAGTGTTAGAGAGTGCACGCAAAATATTATAAATTTTTTAATATTGATTTTTTAATAAAATTGTATATTCTTAAAATATTTAATAAAATTTTGCTAAGAAAACTTTTATAGATGTTATTAAAAATTCTCATCTTGAAATATTAATTTTTAATAATATATATAGCTGTATTTTATTAAAATTCTTTTTTGCACGAATACTTTTAGGAACCTCTGTATTTCTACTACCAAATTTATCTATATTTAAATACGCACAGGGATTTTTTTTACTTGTCTGTTTTGAGTGTTTATCTGCTAACAGCCTGTGAAACCGCAAAACACATTTATAATGGCTTTGACCACACACCGTTTATTTAACATTACGGCTAATCTTGGATAAAAGATCAATTTTTTAAAATAATTCTTTTTACTGTTCATAATTTGAAGTGTCATTCTCTTTGTGGTTTATCCAAGTTAAAAATGGGATCTATTTTTGAAAGGCTAATCTTGAAATTCAGAATAGTGAGGTTTTTTCCCACAGTTAATAACTTTACTTTCAGTTCTATATATTTATCTTCACATGCAGTTAAAATGCATAGAAAACTATGAAAATTATATTATAAACTATCTGTCTTTGATTACCAGTTGGTTTGTTAAGATTAATTATTGCTACAAATTTTAATTAAATATTTTGAGCATCGATATCTTATTGGCGTCTTCAACAAAATATTTTAAATTTCAAAGTTTGATCCATATTACTTTAGAAGCCTTACACGATACTTTAATCATGTTATGATTTCCCCTAATTTTCTGTCTATATCTTTAAACATCCAATTATATCAGAATAAAGAGCAGCAGCGTGTGCTTAAAAATGAACGCAATTTAAAAATGGGAAAAAATTCGTGATGAAATATTAATAACAATAATCAAAACGATTTTCAATGAAATATATTGTTATAAAATATAATATATATTTAAAATTGTTTAAAAATAATATAAAAACTTTTTTTAAAGAAATTGATCAAGAATAGGAAAAACTATGCGGCAAAAAAATAGTAGAATAAACAAAAAAAAACAACATTTTAAAATGATGAAAAGGATACTTTGCACTCTAACAATTTCAGGAGTTATCATGAAAAAATGTTAAAATCTTGTTTAAATTTTAATAGATTAAAATTCTAATTAAAATATCAATTATTTGATTTGATTTTCTAATAAAAAATTCCTTTTATTATTAATAGACGACGAGGCGTTGCTTGTAGAAGTATCATAATTCGTACAGTTTTAAAACATTTTTCGGTAGGTGTAAACATATTTCCGAATATAAAATATTATATTGTAAGTGAAATTATTTTTATCCCTTAAATTTAAAAGAGGTCTTTTCTTTAAAGTCAATTCTAATTGCAAAATACTTTGAGGTAATATGGAAAAAAAGAGACATTTAAAATTTTTTAAAAAAATCATTCATCTTCATTCTTCTAATTAGGGTTCAAAAATTGATTAAGTTTTCGGTTCAACCCTATCTATACGAGAAGACAAAATGAAATTATTTAATTAGATCAGTTTGCAGTTGAATGTAATTGATTCGATGTAGAACTATTGCTACTTACTCTATATCCAATGCGAATTTCTACAAAGAAATTCGGGGGTATAGAGTAAATAGAAATATAGTTAAATGAAAATAATCATTAAAAATGCATTTTACCAATTTTTTAAAAATACATTTATATATATTTATATTGCTATTCATATGCATTTATAGTTTTGTGAGAGCTTTTGTTACACTGAAAACATAATATGATATAATGTAATTTTCTGTGTTTAAAAAAAATTCAATTTTTTTTTCTCACATCATTTTAAATATTGGTGAAAATAAAAATTTGGCTTTTACAATGAACGACAAATACCAAAACTGCAATGATCCTATTTTTACTGCCAATAAATCTTTACTACTATTAAAGAATGTGCATGTGTTTGTTGGCGTTATGCAGGCCAAAACGATTGACCAATAAAATTTGGAGCATATATTTTGGAAGATGGAAATGTGCACTTCGGAGTTTTAAGCAAAACTTTATTAATTAAAAATTAAGGAGTATTTTGATGTTTTTCCGCGATAACTTCAAAAAATATTATCGCACAAAAATAATTTTTGTTCTTTTTAAAGATACAACTTTTTTAATCTTTCAAAATGTCGCCCAATTTTGACAATTTTAAATTCTTTTGCCTATCTTCCAACAATAGATTACCGCTACAATGGTTTCTTATTTAATTTCGTAGTTTTCTTTCATTGTCGAAGATTGAAGATGATGTATTCTGTTTAGTATCTCTGTAATTTAGAAAACAAATATAAAATGATGTAATATAATATCGCGAAATTTAGGAAGATCAATCGGATATTTATGGTTTTGATAGCACTATGATGTTATAGGATTGTTTCCGTTAAAATGGTTCATATGCGCAGTAAACAGAACTTAAATAAGACAAACTATGCGGCTTTAAGGGCACACAATTCAGCAGAATCATGGACATGAAGTTATGCCAAGAAGATTAATTTGAAGTCAAATATAATCGATATACCAAGTGATCGCCTCTGGCTCTTATACTTTAGTAAAGAGAACAGGATTTGAAATTCCAAGATAAGTAAGTCATTTACCCTATGTGCTGGAAATGAAAGTTCAAACATTAACATCTATCTCTCTAAGGTCATTTTTAAATTATTATTTTTTTAAAAGAAAGCTCATATTTGCACTTTTTTCAAAAGTCTTTTTTTTTTCCTTTAAAGAAGCAGCATAAAGGGGATTCTTATTAATTTTCAGCAATTTCCTTAAAATGTGGAAATATATCTACTATTTTCACTTCCTTTCAGTTCTGATAGTGTTACACTGATCTGAACCAAAAATTTTCTTGTATTACTGTTAAATATCAACCTGGTTTGATAAAACTATGTATGTAGGAAATTAATGTAAAAGGAGATTCAATCTTTCTGGGAATATTAAATATTCTGGGAAAAATCTTATATTTCATAGTATGCTCTTTATAAATTAGGCAGAAATAAATTAGAACGAAAAATGATTGAAAAATAAGAAATATTACCGAAGCCTGATAAATTGAATTCTTATGATGCTTTTTTTTAATTGTGAAAAATTTTTCAGCAAATTTTCAGATTTCTCAACTTTTTTTATGATCTAAAGAAAGTGGATAGATTCTTTGTTATCTTCTCCATATTAATTTTTAATTATATTATATTAATAATGTGAATGTATTCTTTATAGTATTTTCCGTTATTTAAAATCTGAACGAAATGACAATTTTCCATTTCGAAGGTTTAGTTGGAAACTTTGCAGCAATTGTGGAATATATGTACAGAAAAATGACTGACTTGAACGAGAATAATCAAGCTAAAAATATTTCTAATATAAAAATAAACAAAGCAATCAAATTAAGAATATTCTTGTAGAAACTGCCAGGCTTTAGAATAATACTTACATAACAATGATATTAAAAATATTATTTATCAAATATATCCTTAAATAACAAATATATCATTATAATAACAGACAGAATATATTTTCATTGGTGATAATTCCATTATGTTCTATAGCATTTTTACTTGATGATTGCAGTAATTCCTAGCATTATGAGAATTTTAAATAATTTTTTTTATCTACATTTACACCCTCAATTGTGATTATTTATAAAATCATTCTTTCTTTGTAATATAAAATGGCGTAAACGTTTTTATGGAAAAATTTCTTTCTTGAACTATTTAATTTCAGTCATCAGCTTGTATTTTTAAGATAAAAATAATCGCGCTAATTGCAATTATTATTTTTATGAATTAATAATTAAGAAAATGATTAATTCGTTCTTTATTTTTGGCATTCAGCTAGTTCATTTTTTTTTTTATCTATTCAACAACAATGTATGTTAAAATGAATTGCTGAACTATTATCTGTTTTTATTTTTATTGAGAGTTTATTTATTATTTTGTTATTAAATGATTTTATTCGGTTGAAGACATTAGTTATCATCGCTAACTATACTACATAACACAACTTTTTAACTGTGGTTCTTGGTCCCGAAATGAGATCGGAAAAAAAAAAAGGGTCTTACAATTTCTCACGGAACCTTTCCTATTAGTCTCTAAATCATCCCTAAACAGAAAGAATTTTTAAAAAGAGTTTTAATTCAAAAGAATCTATGAAAATTTTTAACTAATTAAATTTGCTGAATTTCTTTTAAATTATAGTTAATAAATTTTATGTCTATTTTTCCAATTTTGAGGTTGTGACAAAATGAAAATTCCTGTGTGAAAATTTATCGTTTTAATTCAAAGAGAATGCTAGTGTCAAAAATTTAGAAATTCTTATAAATAACAGCAGTTTGATTTCGAAGGTAACGAAAATTAGCTTTAAAATAATAAAAAAAACAATTATTAAAATTCAAAAAAAAAAAAAAAAAGAAAGACAGCAGTGTGATTTTGGTTGATTGATAATTGACTTTTAAAGTAACAAAGAAACGATTGGTCAAATTTAGCATATCGGTATAAACTAAAGACTTATTGAACGACCAATAAAAGTCCTGAATGCCATTTCCTAATCAAACTTTTTGATCTACAATCAGATCTTCCATTCTGGTATCTTAAATACTGAGGGTCTGTGCTATAATTTTTCAATATAACAGTTTTAAATTGAAAATATTCTATATGATGTTTTCAGGAATTTCGCATCTTAAAATTGCCCCAAATCCATTTCTACTATCAAGATTACCAAATAACAGAGGCCTTAAGCTACTTTTTACAGCATTCATAATCTTTTACGCTATTGCACACTCAAATGCTAGTATATAGACTCAACTGCCTAATTTCTTAGGTCGCGTAAATAACACTAAAATCCTTTCCACTTGGAGATTTTTTTTGAAATGACTCTGATCTAGTAAACAATTCCGAATTTGGACGAATCGACCCTCCGTTCAAAAAATAATTTAACAGCACTTCAAATGCTACTAAATTACAAGTAATTGATTACTACTCAGACATTTGAAGAGACATTAATGTTATGCGCCATTCTATCAAGATAGCGCATGGACAACCAATATGTGATTACAACATGAGCCTGGCTTCTCAAATCTCCAAATTTAACGCCGCTACAGACTTTTCAGCTTGGTGATTCCAGAAATGATTATGAACCAATAAACAATGCATAATTAGGTAACTTTATGCAAGAAATAATTTACCAGTAACTCAAAAGTTACAAATTGCAAAAGACTGATATAAAGTGCTCGCATTAAACTTACTTAACGTGAAAAGAAATTTATGAACTGACACTCTATGCAAAAATAATCTAAAATCACTTCAAACGCTATAAATTGAAAGTAATTGATTACTGTTCAAATATTTAAAGATAGATTAAGGATATTCGAGTTGAATTTCCTCAAACTACCATAAACTTGTAGAGCCTTTAGTATAAGATATTACTTTCGGACGTCTTTTAGCCGGATGCCCCATATTAATCACCGCAAGTGCCTCGTCCCGACAAAAGATTAGAATACAGTGCCGGTAGCTGCAGTCCAATTACATGGGTTTCAATCTGCCCACTTTCTGCTATTTAAATTTCAAATACTGGTCCATGTGTAGGTGAAGCAGCAAGATATGATGAATGAATGTGCGGGCGGCTGCACACACCCTCGCCTATCAAACAATTCGGACGCCCCACCCGAGATCAAGACAAAAGAATGTATAATTCGCACAGTTAAAGTGAAATTCTAAGGTTGTTTCTCAGAGCGGTTTACTATGTATTTGACAATATTCGGCATACTTGAAGTCTATTGAAACAAGAAATTCCGACGGCATTTTCTGGTTTACTTCTTGATATACTCCCACACAAGGAAGTTGTTCAGAGCATGGCCAAAAATTGTTCAGCTTATGTATTAAGCAACAAAACGTTTTTGAACGGATTCATAATAATTTGTTAAATACATTCAAAATTATCCTTCCTACAGCTAGATTGGCACTAGTTATAGCATATTTCATAATTTAGGTTCTTATGACGTTAACATCGCAAATTAATACTCGAAGAAGACACATTTCGTACAATTTTAAATTAAAAAAAAAATTTCAGCAGCGCACATCACCACCGGACTGTCCTTCTTTGAAAATATTATATTTAAAAAAAATTAAATTAAATAATCGTCATCACACAAATGCATGTATTTAGTATTTTTACTGAGAAATGTGACAGGGTTTAGGTAAAAAACAAAAACAAAAACAAAAAAAAACTAGAAAATATATTCGAATCTTTAGTTTGAAGCGTTGTAGCATGGTAATGTGTTGAACTTGATTCAACAACTTATCACTTTCTACAATAACAAAGTTCCACAAAGAGGAAACATTGCAATCGTCAAAAAATTAGAACGCGAGATTTTCACACTTTTCCACTTTTCAGACCCTAAATCTGACTTTTTTTTTTTTTTTTGAAATTTTGTCTGTCTGTGAGCACGATAATTTAAAAACGCTTTGACATAAAAGGTGAAATTTGATATACGTATTTAAAACTAAATTTGTAGATTTCTATCAAATTTTGAATGAAATTCATTCATTCAGTATTCCTGTCCGATTGTGGGAATTTAAATAACACAATAAATGAAAAAGGGACCGCGGTGTCCTGGTGGTAAGGTCTCGGCTTTGGAGCCGGAGGGTTTCAAGTTCGAGGTCCTATTCCGCCGAAGAACAGGCGTGTAGGGGGGGGGGGGGGTTCTGTTGCACGTTAACCCGGCAGGACGCGCTCGGGGTGTTTTGACACCCCACGCCTGAAAATATTTTTCTATCTTCCCTCTCCATGAACCGAAGTGGTTGGGTCTATCAGTACCTGTTTCGAAGGTCGCATTCCACAGATAGTTTAAGTAAACAGCAAATTGGGAAATATTTTTAGACTGTTAGATCGATTTGGGGTGTGCTGACACCCCGTGCGCGCGGTCGTGTTAGAATTTTTGAATGCGATAGCATGGATTCCTGCAGTCGTTTCCTCGTTTGACTTATGACGAAGAAATGGAAAGACTTCAGAAGTTATTAGAAGAGGTTTCGTCAGATGAAGAGGATTCAGATAATGTAGACGTTTTCAGCTAACACCAGTCTGAATCGGTGGAAGAACGCAGATCTTCAGATGATGAAGTTTGAGAACAAACTAGCTTTTTTGTCGGAAAAGATAAAACTACAAAGTGGCAGTAAGAAGCTTTCTGAAATCAGAAACGCATACCTGTACAAAATATAATCAAACTACTGCCTGGCAATACGTAATTTTCTAAACATGTTACTTCGCCAATCGATCCTTGGAGACTAATATTTGATGATTCAATAATACAAATGATTGTGAAATGCGCTAAAACTTATGTAGAAAGTATTTATGGTAATTTCAAAAGAGAAAGAGATGCAAAACCTTTACTAAAAGAAGAATTTGCGCTTTTCTAGGACTATTATATATAGCTGGATTGCACAAATCTTCTCATGTGAACTTATGGGCGACAGATGGCACAGGATTAGATATTTTCTGTAGAGCTATGAACTATAAGCGATTTCTTTTCATACTTCGTGTCTTGTGATTTGATGATATCAAAACTAGGAATGACAGACGAAGGGTTGATAAATTAGCTCCAGTAAGAAACTTGTTTGAACATTTTATCAGGAACTGTCAGAAGTCATATCATGTAGGTGAATACGTAGCATCAGATGAAAAACTAGAGTCATTTCGAGGCAGATGCTCCTTTCGACAGTATGCTCCTTTATATGGCAAAGACACCAGCAAGATATGGTTTGAAGATATTTGCTTTGGTCGATTCTAGGACATTTTACACGTACAACATGGAAATATATGCAGGTAAGCAGCCAGATGGCCCTTACAAGACAGATAACAGTTCCTGTGAAATAGCTAAACGCTTGCTAGCTCCATTATACATTAACTGGAAGAAATGTCACCACAGATAATTGGTATACCAGTTATGAATTATCCGAATTTTTACAAAAACAAAAAATTTCTATTGTTGGAACAATACGTAAGAATAGAAAAGTTATTCCACCTGGATTTGCCTCGCATAAAAATAGAGAAGCACATACAACTCTCTTCGGGTTTCAAAAGAATATAATGATTCTTTCTTACATCAGGAGAAAGAACAATTTTGTAAATCTTCTGTCAACCATGCATAATGATAATCACATTGACGAAAGTACAGGAGGTAATAACATTCTATAACATGACGAAAGGAGCAGTAGATGTTGTCAATGAAATGGGAGGATCTTACTCTGTTGCTATAATATCTAACCGGTGGCCTATGGTGATATTCTTTTCACTTCTAAACATTATGGGAATAAATTCAAGGATCTTGCTGTTATCGACCAAAACCCCAACTGAAAAATTCAGTAAAAGGAGGCATTTCTTGAAGGATTTAGCGTTTTCACTTTTAGAACCCCATATGAAATCAAGGCAAAAACAACAAGAGTTTCTGGATGAACCACAAGCAAAAAAGCAAAAATTAAGCTACCGTAGATGCTACTTGTGTCCAAGAAAAAAGGACAAGAAATCAAAAACTACGTGTTTGAAGTGTGAAAAAAATATATGTCGAGAACATTCAGTAATTGAAGCGGTATGTACAAACTGCAAACAATCTAATGTTTCTGATCCATGTACACCCTAATAAGTTTGAAAATTTAATAAATATCACTTTTTTTTATACACAATAGTGCGTAAGTTTCGATTATAGTGAAAATTATAAGCAAAAAAGAAAAAAATCTTTACAGTTGATATCATTAAAAGTCCCTTTAACAAGATAAAAAACAAGATGAGTGTATTATTTTTTCCAATGAAACATTTTTTCAGTTATTCTTTTTTAAAGAAAAAGGCTATAATTACTATAAAATTCATTAATTTATAGAATTCCATTGATTTCTTTCGTTTTATGACATTTATTATGGCTGGGGTGTGCTAACACCCCATGCGCGTCCTCGTGTTGCGTTTCACAGCGCGCGTCCTGCCGGGTTAAACGTCCTGGCCAAACCTTCTCTCGCTGGTGTGGCAGGATGTGGAGAGGGGGGCGCCAGCTCTGGTGTCGTCTTCGTCATCTGACTGCGGTTCAAAATTACGAGGTCCGTCCCAAAATAGCCTTAGTGTTTCTTTAAAACGGGACGTTAAGATAACTAAACTAAATAAATGAAAAAGAGTATCGTAAGACGAATACGCATTTAACATCTAGAGTATAAATACATGTATAAAATCTGAAACGAGTTCATCAAAGCGTTAATCATCAATCGGTCTATACTTTCATAAGCATATAAACGCGATAGTTAAAAAAATGCAAAGGTTTAAATGTATGAAATTTGGTATGTGTTTTTTCAACACATCTGTAGTTCTGTGCCAAATTTTAATTTCAATCCATAGGAAAAAAGACGCAAGAAATATACATACGATGTTTTGTTACTTCTGTATTAAACGTATTTCTGCGAATAATTATCAAAAAATCTCGCGAATGATCGCTTTCTAATAGTCTCTTTCGTAACCGTGGCATGCGATTAACAAAGCGAAGTGCACCTATTAGAAAGCTTCCCACTGTTTTTTCAAAAACTACATTTACCCATATAACAGTGATAACTCCCGCAAAAGAAATAATAAATGATGTATTTTATATAGACACGTTTTCCATGAATTTTAAATCCACTAATAAAAACAAAAAAAGAGTATTTTCGCAAAATATCTTAAAAATTTTTTTTTTTAAGTTGAAATTAAGAAAAAAATTATATAGAAACAAACCCGATAATAGCGAAATGCTTATCTCTAAATTATATGTAGTGTAAAATTGTTTGTTGTTTGATATCTTCCAAAGTTATTGAGGGGCAATGTTACATTTTTTTATTGAGGGGCAAGTTAATTTTCAGTTAAAAATTCAATTAAAATTCTAAAAAACTTTTTAAGTGTACATATATTATCTAAAAGGGATCTATCTCTAATATTTAATATCTCTATATCCAGTAAATTATTTTGAATATTTTTTTTTATCATGATGAAGTATGATGGAATTTAAAGAAAGTATACCAACTTCAAAATTTTATCATGCTAAAAAAAGAAATTATTTAGAAAATTTGTATAATATAGTATTCCTTTAGAGTGAATTTAACTGCGTCAGATTTTTAAAATACTTTTTCTTATTACAAAATGATAAAAAAAAGTAAATTCATATAGAAAAAAATCTTGGGCTGCATAAAATTAAAAAATTCCGTTGCATTAAATTAAAAGAATAGCATCATTTCGTTTCATTTATAAATTTTAAAACTGAAGTTAGCTAAATTTACAACTCAATGAAATAAATTAAATCCACATGGTGTGAATTGAATTCCACTCATTATGTAACGACAAGAATTTTGGAAGGAACCAAAGTTGGATTTTAAATTCGTTACCGTAGGAACTACGATCTGTTGATTTGCTGATCATATTTCAAAATTCGGATAGAAATTCATTCCAGTTAGTTATATTTATAAGGTTTCCAAAATCTCATTTTCTATAAACTCTTTTGTTTGCGATTGCAAAACTGAAATGCTGTAACATAAACAAAATCATTTGGTAAATATAAATTTCAACAAAAATTTTTAATATATTGAACGAAACATAAGTAAGTGTCATTGATTTGATCAGATTCACATTTGGAAAAAAGAACCGAAAATAAAAAAAAAAGACTCTCTATTTCATTATTTTTAAAACAAATCTTATCTTCTATGTTTTCTTTTATATAAGGCTAGTCGCCTTTGGAGATCAGCTAGTTCGCCAAATGTAATGCTCTCTAAAAATTTCAATAAAATATTTATGCCCCTTTCTCTTAATAGCTTCTTATGCAAAATATTTTTAAACTTCATACTTCGATAGTCATACAGCTCATATTATTATAGAAGCTATACGTCATTTTGTTTCTTGTACTATATATCTCTCTAATTTGCAGTAAGCTGCCATAAGATTAAATTTAAATTTGAAATGGATGAGAGAAAAGGATTAAGTTCAATAAATACGAAAACTTTTTTGCTGAAACCAAGCACATTTTTTAAAAACTACGGCAGAAAATCGAATCATTCAGCATTAATATTTCAAAAAATTATTTAATACAAATTTCTCGGATTTATCATAAAATTCAGTTTGAACTCCCAAAATTTTTAAATTTGGTAAATAATATTTTATTTCAACCAATAAATGCAATTCTAAAAACAATTATGAAGTCTCAATTTTATACAGACCTTCGGTCCTATAAATCATATCCAGTAAAATTATGTTGATAATCTAACGCTTCGATCTCCTGCGATCAAGACTAACCGAGTTATAAAGCTTTGAATATTATCATTTTAGGACAATCAATAATTTCATTATTTTAAACAATTAATTTTAGGAAAAGTCCAAACCCTGAATGACGGAATTTCCGATGGAGAGGCTTAAAATCACGCATTTTTATAGAAATAGAATAGAGGCATTCAAAGTTTCATAATCAGTTTTAATTATAAAGGTATGGAGCTTCTTTTTATTTAAGAAATTAGTGTATTAAGAATATTTTATTAAACATGACTGACACAACAGAAGATCTGTATAAAAACTGAAAATTCGTAATTCATCAGAACACTTATTGATTCAAACTGCATAAAATATGATAATTTAAACCCCTTTTTTATTAAATATATAGTCCAACTAATAAAGTTTTAGAAAGTAGCTGTTGAGCCTTGGTTAGAACGGATATCCTGTATATATTAAACTATGTATTCCTAAAATGAAACTAAATTATTGGATTAATAGCATAGCTTTTTTAAACGTCACAGAAAACGCGCATTCATTTTTAAAAAAAATAAATATCATATTTCATTTTTACTCCATTTCATACAAACACGAGCCGGAAATTACACTTTTCTAGGTTTAATTTGCAGTAATAGTTAACTTGTTTTTTAATTTCAGCTTTTATCAATAGAACTTAATTTTTCCCATGCATGCGTAATGTGCTTGTTCAAGTAAATGCCGTAAAAATGAAACAGTTCTTTAGGAATGCCAGGACGCCAGAGAAAACAGATCATACGATATCGTTCGTATTATTCATTTGTTTTAATTAGTAAAAAAAATCGATGCAATATACAGGATTGAAAAATATTCATATTTATTTAATTTAAAATTTATGAAAACGTTATTGAGACTATTTGAATTTTTAAGCATTTTTTTGGAAAGAAAAGCACAACTTTTCAAAAGAATAATGTTCAGCATGCTATTTAATGATCTTTAGGACTGAAGCGCTTACAGATTTTCATTTACTGCTGGTGGTTTTCTTTTGACTTTTCATCGTTATTGTCCTCATGCTGTGTGCTCTCATCTCTTAGATTCATCCGTACATGACAATTGTTTCTTCTGTAGTGTCTCCCTCCTGATACCAACAATGACCAGACCTTGCAATATTCTACGGAAAGATGTACTGACTTTTCAATGTATAAAGGTCATCTTCTAAATTGTCACTAATGCAACATCCATACCAATCCGTCTAGATATTAAAAATGATCACAACAAAAGATTGTTGATTACTAGAACTGGCGAATTTTCTATGTATTTTGATATGGGACCCGTTCTTCGCTATTTTGATCAGTACAACCGATTTATAGTTACAATCGTGATCACGATAAAAGGTGACTATTATATTATATTAATGCTGATGTTTTGAGTGTAATGAAATCTGGGGAGGGATTCTGAATGGGAATCTTTTCTGGTTTTCCTTATAACACTATAATTAAAAAACACTATAGTTAAAAAACGTAATCTAAAAGGTTAAAATTTATTAAGTACTTCTTAAATCAGAACTATTGATATCTTTCAATGCTCAGAGCAGCTGTATAGAAACAAAAACTTCTTATTCATGTGTTTCTGAATACAATTTTCAAATAAAGCAACGAATAAAGCGAATAAGATTGGGCATGTTAAAATTTATGATCTGCATGAAAATTTGTACAGAATCTATTAGTGAGGTGAGGCGCTTTCTCATTATTTGATTTCTTTCAGCAATACTATGAGAGCGAAAAATGAAACAGCATCAAATTTAAAAGATTTTTTTAATACGCATGTTGTTATTCAAGTGGAATAAAGATATTACATACATTTTGTAACTACAGTAATCTCTAGCTTATACAAGGGTGCGAAAATTTCGTGGATCCACAAAATGACCAGAAAACAGTCAAAAATAAACTGAAAAAGCCTTTTGAATAATTTTTAAAAGGAACACGAATTTTTATTATGAATTTATTTTGAACAATTTAACTATGTAATAGGGCGTTTATGCATACAAATATGCCTTATGTACATCACAAATTTGGTTCTGATATGAAAAAAAAAATCTGTTATTTATATATATAAATTTTTGCAGTGAATTTTTTTTTTCTTTATTTGCGGCTGAAACTTTTTTAATAATATTTCGGAATTTATAGAAGAAGATAATCGGCAAAAAGGTAATTGCCCAACGGATAATCGAAAGATTACTACATTTCAAACTTTTTTCGACATTTCGATTACATCGATTAAAATTATTAAATGTATATCTTGTATGAATGCTTTTGGGTCTGTAGTTATTAGTAAAATTTTTAAAATACAGAATATAAATCAAACCAACCGCAAAACTGGCATCATTTAATAAATAGTAACATTTTTTTTAACTGTGGTAAAAAATATTTTTCTTTAAATAAAATTTTCCTAAAATTATCGCTGGAAAATATCATGATTAGCAAACTAAAAATTCCAAGTAACATGATAAGGGTATTTTTAGATATTTTTATATGATTTTTGTTAATTCAGTTGAAAGCATATAGTTGCATAACATAAAAATATAAATGTACATCCACAAGATAATACGTGTCTACATTAATACATATAGAATGAAAAAGTTGCTCCAAAATTTTCAACGTTTTGTTTTTAATAATCAGAAGGGTGGTAATTCATTTTGGCTGAAGTATCTGATGGCCATGGGAGCGCCATTGAGTTCCAAGAATCCATAATCCTGTAGAGAGACTTCACTGGAAAAGCTAGTGACCTGTAACTTTTCAAAGAATATGTCGCACTCTTCTTTTTAAGAAGAATTATAAAGGATGGATATTCTTTAAAAAATAAGACTAATAATATGAATTTGAAACCCATATTTCACAATTGAATAAATTAAATTATCTCTGCTGACAAGGAAGAAGAATGAGTATGTGTGTGTTGGCGCTCTACAATCAGTCTGATTTGAAGTTAACAAATTTGGTACATATATCTTTAAAGAGATAACGTGCCACTCTGTGAAAGTTTTTTGAAAATTCAGTAAGGATTTTACTTAATTAGTTAAAAGTGAAAAGAAATTTTTTCATTCCTCTGTGGTAACTTTCTAAAATATTAATACAAAAAATAATTAAGCATCAATTTAAAATTATTTTTTTGGTGATTTAATTACTTTATAATTCCTTTAACTTCTGAAAATTTAAAAATGATATTTTTTGTGTGTTATTTTCAAGAATTATTTTTAATCTGTATTTCTACTAATAATAAAGACGAATGTATGAATGTTAGCGTAATACAAACCAGACCGTTTATTATGTATACAAATTGATTATTCGTAGCAATTTTTATTTACTTTCTGACGTACAAAGTATAGAGAAAGGATTGTAATCGTTAAAAAAGCTCGAGATTTTGCCAAATATTCACCTTTCAGCCCTCTCTGAGTTCGAAAAAACATTTTTGACATTATATCTCTCTGTCTGTGAAGATGATAACACAAAAACGCTTTGAACTGGAGGAATGGGTATGTGAGTTTGGTATGTGGATTTATGGCCAAATTTTGTTGATTTCTATCAAATTTTAAACAAAATATGCTCAGAAGAAATCTGCCAATCTGTCTTGCTGTTAGATTACAAGTAAATTGGATTACTACAAAAGGTAGAGTTGGAAAATAAAATTTAGTATGGAGTTTTAGCATTTAAAATGAAGATTCTTATCAAATTTTGATCAAAATCTGTCAAAAGGTTTACCGTCTGTTGGTTTGTACTTTCTTATGTATATGAATGCAATAACTCAAAAATGGCTTAAATAATAACTCAAAAATCACTCAAAATGACTTAAATAAATGAAATTTGTTATGTCATCTTACGAGTACAGCTGTAGTTTCGTGTCAATTGTTATTTCCAATCGATCGAAAAAAAAAAATACAGTTTCTTACCATAAATTCAGTTAAAGTGCTAGATTCTCGTCAAATATCCGTATTTTGTAACTATTTTCACCAATCCAATAGGCTTACCCAAAAATCACAGAAAACTGTGATAAAATGAGGGGAATAAGGATAAGAATTTTTTTGAAGGATATGCGAGAATTTCGGGGAAATTGGGTATCTTTTCTCGATAACGTTTAAAGATATTATAGAACAAAAATTGTTTTAAAATTAACTCAAAATTTAAAAAAGTTCAAAGAATATTTCCTTAAATATTAAACGTTTTATCAGAAAAAAATACCATAGTTTTTTAGGTTTGATTCCTCTGTCAGCCATTCTCTTGTTTGTGTTCTCGGAATGACTATTTTTACGTTTCGTTGCTTATAGAAGAAAAAAATGCAACTCTAAATCATTATAATGATAACGTTAACAAACATCGTTTTAAAGTTAAAGTCTGAAGCAAGCAATTTGTTATCATAAACTTGACAATAGCAAAAGAGAAAAATTTATAGAGTAGGTGAAGCAATAAAATTGGCTTCAGTTTCATCATAAAAATAAAAAAATATCGCTATATACTGAATTTAGCATGGATTTAAAAAAATTGTTAAAATTACAGAAAAAATTGAGCGGAAACAAAATTGGTATTGAAAGAAGTGTAAAAATTGTTTTGCTACGATAATGTGTACCGAAATTATTGAGAGGAAATGTCAAAAGTCGGAATAATTTTAATTAGTTAAATTTGTTTAAAATCCTTTCTTATTGGATATCTGGGAACTAAGTGCTTAAGATCAAGATAGGAAATATGTAATATTATACAAGAAGTAACTATATGCCAAATTTGGTGGTTTATAGGTATAATGTCTGCACTGTAGATTGATGCCAGATAATGATTACAATTTAAATTTAAGGATGTAAAATTTCAAGAAGTTTTGTTTAAGTTCGTAAACCAAGTGAAAGCGAAATAGATTGAAACTTCAAAGGCGGACTTCAGTGATCGATTTAGGGTCAGTAAAATTTAAGGTACTAGAGTGTGTGATTTATGATATATAGAATTCAAGAATTTCACTTTTTGTATTGAATTCATGGTTTCCAGTTCTTCCCGCCATTTTCTTTCATGTTATTGATAAGGACCCAGCTTTCTCTAGAATAAGAGCTTACACTTAAAATGAAACACACTTTCAGTGAAATTTTTTTGCCTGTTTTTCGTAATGGAAGAAATTTATTATTTTTTTCATTAGAATTTGTCCTTCAGATTTCTGCATCATCATCCAAAATGGTTTATCCTTCCTTGTCGGAATAAGTAGGTCAGTATTGACGTTTTCTCCTGTTGTTTTGGATTTAAATCCCTTTCTTCGTGCCCGATTTGCATAATTTTCTTATTCATGTTTTGAAGAAAGATTACTTTTTAAATTATGGAAGTATCCATTAATACGTCATGTTTTCAGAAATGCAGTCCGATATTTATACATTTTGTACAACGTTGGCTTTTTAAGCATAATCTGCGCACAAGAATTCAATAATTGGCATTGTACAATGCATAAATGAATGCAGTAATGTTTTAATTTACTCGACAGGTGGGACTGATGAAATATTTTAAGTTGGCCCTCCCTTGCATATATATACACTTGAATCTTAATTAGAAAAAAGGTACAAGAAAACTTCTCTTAGGATGGATAGTATGGAGAAAAGAATGAAATTTTCAGACATATCTTTACAAAATAATGCATGTGTAAATAAACTTGTCACACAAAATGAAATTATTTCAATACTGTTGTCTTCAAAAGATCCCTTCCCTGATGATCAGGTAAACTTTCCTCGTAGAAACTGAATAAGTTTTTTTTTTAATTCATTGCCTTGTTACTAGATTACATTAAGCATCACAATTTATTGCCTTCAAAATTTATATACTTTTTTTCCCAATTCCAATTTTGCCAGCCTTGCTTTAAAAGTGAATCTGAACTGCCATCTTTTGGCAACAATGCATCGTGCAAGCGCTTTATTCTTTGCATCTGGAAAAGTACCATTTCCCGTGCAAATATAATAGCTTGCATTTTCTGTAGATAATTGCAAATTCATTAGGATTCAATGTTCTATATGTTCATCCGATGTTCTTAAAATTGACGCTGCCTTTTTATTTTTTGTTATGTTAATTAAAGTTTTATTCCAAGATCAAAAGTCACTTAAATATACAATAGATGAGCAATTAATGTAGGTTATTTTCAATGTTTGACTTTATTTTTGGATACAATATCTACATTAGCATATAGAAAAATAGCAGTCGTCGCTTGCAGTGATCAGCGAATATGACGATTAATTAGTTGTACTAATCAAAATAGCGGGAAATGGATCTAAATATATAGAAAATTCGACAGTTCTAGTGATCAAAAGTTAGATTGTAGTGATCTGTCGAGATGGTTCGGCATAAAGGCATTATTAGGACCAATCTAGAGGATAATCCTGGTTTATTGGAAAGTCGGCAGATCTTTCCGAAGAAGATTATGTGGCTTAGATCAATGTTGATATTAAGAAGGTAAAAATTGAAAAAATTGTAGTAGTGGCAATTAGACATCCGCAGACGAATTTGTAAATTTCTGTCAAACTTTGAGCAAAATCTGTTAGTCTGATTGTTCTAATATAAGTTTCACGTTTATTACAAAACGAAGAACTCTAGATTAATAAATCAAATTTCGAGCCAAATCCGACAAGCTATTAGACGTCTGTTGGTCTGTACTTTCAGGAGCATGTAAACACAATAATTAAAAAATTCAAGGATTTAAAAAAATCAAATTTAGTATGTAATTTTGGGACTGCAATTGTAGTTGTATCAAATTTTGGTTTCATTGAAATCGCAAAAAATATACCTAAAGAGCAAATTCGATTTTCGAGTTCTATCAACATCTTGTCAGGGATTAATTGCGAAATAAACTCGCCGAGTATCATGCTATCGATTCACTAAAAATGACAAATTTCATACCAAAAGTTAATATTTCATGATTATTCTATGCCAATACAAAGCAAATTTCTCAGGGATAATACCCCTATTAGAGAACATGCTTCAAAGTCTTGGAAAGATAATTCCTGCTGGATACTTTATCAGATACGAAATGTAAATAAGGTATTATAATCGACAAAAAATTCGAACTTGATATTTTGATTAATCTCTTCGTTTCAGCCATTCCTGAATCAGAAAAAAAAATAATTTTGGCATTATGGCTATCTGTTAGTCAGTCTGTCTGTCTGTAACAAAGGTAACACAAAAGCACTTTAACAGATATAAACGAATGACATTTCATATACGGTCTATTCCCCAAATTTATTGATTTTTATCAAATTTTGAGCAAAATCCATTCAATCTGTCTCTCCGGCTATTTGAGTACAGATAAACTCAATAATTACTAAAACGCAAAGAGCCATATAAACAAAATTTGATAAGCGAGTTTAGTATCTAAAATATAGATTCGTATCAAATTTTAACCCAAATCTGTCAGATGGTTGACCAATTCTCGATCTCTATTTTCTAATGCATATAAACAAGATAAACGAAAGCGACTTAAATTGGTGAAATACGGTATGTTCTCTTTTGACCGCAAATTGTAATTCCCCCCCCCCAAGTCAAATTTTAATGGGAATCGGTCTGTAAATCGACGTCATAACACATATTCTCGAAATAGATTGCTAGATGTCAGAATTATTCCTGGCGGTGGTGGTCTGGTGGTACGGTCTCTGTTAGTGAGGCGTAGGGTTTCAGGTTCGAGACCCGATTCTACCGAAAAACCGTCGTATAAGGTGATTTTTGCACGCCAAATCCGTCAAGGACAAACGTTCTCCCGCTGGTGTGGAGAGGGGGGTGGCAGCTTTGATATAGTCCTCGTTTTCTAACCGCGGTTCAAAATTACGAGGTCCGTCCCAAATTAGCTCTAATGCTGCTTTACAATGGGACGTTAGTATAACTAAACTAAACTGAGCTAGATTTATTCCGTAAATCTGATTTTGTCACTAACTAGAATGACGTCATATAATGTGTTTGGGGTTATCGCAGGTTCATAATTTTATTCTGAGGAAAGGGAGAAAATTTAATTGAAAAGTGCACTAGGATGTTTCGTGAAGACCATTCCTGTTGGTTTTTGTATAGAAATTAAAAGCAGTTTTAAAACAGTAACTTCGATGGAAATAAATCTATTTGTGCCTTCCAGCTTGCCAAGAGGAATTTTTTTATTTGCTTTGTAAACTACACAGATGTTAAACATAACTCTTCATCTTTAACTTTCTGCAATGGAAGAAAATCACATGATTAAATATTTAATGAAATAATGAAAATGACTTCCATTTCAGGTAAACAATGTGATTAATTTATTTTGGAAATAAGACAAAAAAGTTTTTTTAAAAAATTGCCAAAATTTAATTAAAATGTGCAAGACTATTAAATTGATATCTTTAAAAGGAAAATTTTTCAAATTTTGAAATTTGAAAAATTTATTTTTGTACAGCAATATTTAACAAAGTCATTCTGGATAAACGCCAAAATTCAGTTTAAATTTAATTAAAAATTAGAAATAAAATATAAAATAATAAAATAATCCTAGGTGCACACTCTCACCCTTCAAGTTGTATAAGTGTCACATTTGGTAGTTTTGGGTAAATTGTCTAACTTGCAGAGCGCCAACACATACGTATTCGTCTTGATGATAAGTAGAGATGTTTCAGAACATAAACTATATGTTGGAATCCAATTTCATTAAAAATAATAAAGATCAGTAAAGATTTCTACATTTCGAAATCTGATGTCATAGGATTTTTACTTTGCTAGTTTTGGTGCTATCTTCTTATAAAAGAAATACTTAATAGAAATATCTTATCTATGTCAATTTTTAGTTATGAATTTAAATATATTAATCTGATCGATCTCATTACACTGATATTGACTCTAATTATATAAGATTAATTAAAAAATTGTATTTGTTTCTGTTTTAATTTAGAAACTTTAAAATATCAATTGAAAGTATGTTTGTTAGTTATTATTTCAAGTATTCAAATGTAGTTGTACTTGCACAGTTTTTTTTTTTTTTTAGAAAACTGCATTATGCTTGTTCTCACTTTTATTTGGCAAATTAAAAACAACTTTAATTAAAAGCACCAATTTTGGATTTTATTTTAATTTAGATGTTTAAAAATAAAAATATTACATTTATTTATATTGTGATCTAAAATATTAAAAGCAGAAGCGTTACAGATACTTTTCAGCACAACTTTGAAAGAATATTGGCGCCACCTATATATTACCACTGCCAGAAACATCCAACAATGTTGTTTTATTTTGAATAATACGCTATACAATGTAATTGTTTTTCATATGTTTTTATATCTATGGCGGAACTGAGACTCTTAGGGGATTCTTAGGCAATACAAATCTATTAGCCAATTTTCCCACCAAAGTTTTAAAACCAAATTTTTTTTCTTATTATTTTAAAGAAATTTTTATATATGTAGCTTTAAAAAAAAATCAAATTTTGACAAATTAAAGCACTAAAATGCTTAATTGCAAATCATTTTCTGAAAAGGTTTTAGTAGATCGTGTATAAAGATTGCAAAATTGAAATTAAAATTAATTTTTAAACTAAATATTTTTTAAAGAAACTAATATTTTCTGATCACAGTCTAAATAATATTTAAAAAAAAATTTCAACGTACAAAATTTTTTTACAATTTCAAAATAATATAATTTGAAATCTCTAAGTCGAAACTAATTATGAATGATTATAAAACTATACTCCAAAAATAATCCGAACAACGCTTGGTTTTATTTTTAATGAATTTGATTGCTCTGCCTTTATACTTAAACGTAAGCACAAAACTGAATGGCTTTTAAAATACCACAAAAGATTTCGAAATCGTGGGGGTCCTTAGGCAAATCATAATACCCTGCTGTAATAACTGAATTTTTTAAAAATGAAAGTGATGTGATGAAATGATAATATTTGCAATAATTATCACATTCAGTTGCAATATTTAGTTGTAAAATTATATTCTTCGTATTCTGAAAATAAAAGAATAAATTATTAAAAAAGCTTCTACAAAGCATAAACGAAAATATTCATTTTCTTAACATTAATTAAAAACATTGAGTTTTAAACTTTATTTAAAAATTTAATTTAATAAAAAACTCTGCTTTTGTTTTCATTTCAGATATTGATCATTTGCCTTCAGTGCTTCTCATGGAACCTGGGAGGCCCTGTGACTCGTCGCAGCACAACAGCAGGCATCTACGGGCGGGTGGTACCCATACCGGCTGGTACGAGGGCCCACTATAATATTCAGAACTTCGCAGGTCCTGGTACGTATAAGTTCGGGTATGACACTGGACCAGGGCCTAACCAGTCCTTCCGTCAAGAAGAGAGAGGGCCTGGAGGGGAAGTGAAAGGTCGCTATGGTTACGTAGAACCATCTGGAGCCCTAAGAGTAGTGGAATACATGGCGGATTCTACAGGGTTCCACATTCTGAAGACAAGGACACTGGTACCAGATATGAAACCCAAACCTGCTGTGAAGGTTCGAACCCCATTTGTCGGGCCTCTGCCGCCTTTCATACCCACCAGCTATGTGGTCAACCTGGCTGGCTGACCTTCTGTCTAGAATAATCCATCCATCTATCACCCGGTGCAAAAACTATTTCATCATAAAGATTCATTGAACTGGTTCAAAATGATGTGAACGCTCATTTTTCATTAAAACGGTTCAAGATGGTTTGAATGCTTACCAGATTCATATCTTGAATTTCAGGCACAAATCGGAAGTTCCTCGTGTTTTGAAATGTATGTAATTTTTTGTATTTTAATTTTCTTATTCTAGTTTTACTCGCTCGTCCAACTATGACTAAGTCACGGCGAGAGAAATTATCGCACTATTTCTGATAAAAATTTTTGTACAAAATATATTCTCATAGGGAACTTTTCTTTTAAATTCTGAACGAGACTGAAGGACTTGAAAAAAATACACGTGTTTCTCATATATAAAATTATATATGTACATGAAGCGTAAATTATCATAAAGTGTATAATGTTTCGATAAATAATCCAAAGCTTGCAGAACAATTTATTATTACCATTGTATGCCACCATCGAAGTACATAAAAACAAAAACAATAGAAATACTGGATGAAAAAACGATTACTCTAATTATAATACAATGTGGCTTAACTAATTCAATTTTCTTAATTCAAATTCTTCGATAGTTTGAATTTCGATGTTTTTCCTATGTGATATAATGTTAACAAGATCCAGTTTCTTTAATTCGAAATTTTAGATCATTCGAATTTTTATTTTCTCCCCAACTGCTTGGAATTAATCAAGTTTCACTAATGTAACACTTGATACATGTCCCAACATCTTTTAAGTCAAGGCATGATTTCTGTTAAGTAAATTTCTTCCAACCATAGTAGGATTCTTAAGAATTACAAAGATGGTCCTAGTTTACCATTTGTAAGTAAAATGGCAAAATGAAATAATGGGACCAAAAATCGTTGTCATTTCTTATTAAATTTCAGCAATACATTTTTTTCTGATATTTGAAGAAAACTAGATGAGAAAATGATCATAAATTGGGAAATTCTAATGAAAGTTTGTGATGTCTATTACGATAATTAGATAACAGAACTGATGCTCGTTTTTGAGATATCTCTATTGGTCAATTGTGTCGCATTTTCTTGGCAATTTGTTTTAATTTGGACATTTGCACAGAAAAGCTAAATTCTTCTCTTTATATAGAAGATGTAATACTATCTTTAGAGATTTACCAAACGATCAAATCAGATGAATTATTTTCGAATTTTAATCGTGTAGCAAACTCAAAAACACGGAAGATGTTACTTTCTAACTGCATTAAACTTTAATCTAAAATTAAATTGTTTACGTTAAAAATCAAGCAATTTATAGATAATACTATATGAACATTATTACATTTTAATGAATATTACATATTTTCATAAATTTAATGAATGCTTAAATATGTTTCATTAATTTTTCAACTTTTAATCTTACATAAATTTTTTGATTAATGCATTGTAAAATGCATAAGTGGTTGTATGATAACATAATACAAAAAATCCTGATGAAACGGAGTAACTAAAAATGTTTGATTCAAAAAAAAATTAACAAAATTTTTTTAATAAGATCTTTGTAACAGGCTTCTAAAAATAAAAATAAAAATAGCACAGAATGATTACTTGAAATTTATTGTAAAAAACTATTTTTCCATCAAATTTAATAGCACTTTTTTTCATTTTAACAATGTAAGAATAAACTGAGATACTTTTATTCAAATTAAATTTGCAAAATTATGCTCAATTGACTTGTTTTTTAAAATCAATAAATGGTGTATATATGTACTGTAACTTTTAATTATAAATGTGAAAATTGTTTTTGGAGTCATTCAGGTTGGAGATGATCCCCAAAAATGAAAATCAATAATTTGATGAATCTGTTCCTGTTTGTAAATAATATGCATTGTATATATTATGTTACTGTGTGTACAAATAAAATGCGTTTGAAATTTTTTATTCCATTGTCTCAGTCTATATTCGATTCACAACCAGATAAGTTTAAAAGTAAAAACTAATTTCGTAATTCCTTCGTAATAATTAGATTATTGATAAGCTTTATTTACCAAATCTCCAAAATGAAAGTAAAATGTCATAGAAATTATCACTGTAAAATTAAAAAAAGAATTTTTTAAGGAAATATTTCTGGAATATAAAGAATTAGACGATCTATTCGTGGATCCACCTGCGTTTATTCATTTTATATAAATATGTAATAAAACGATAATTTATATCGTGTAAATATAGAATACGTTTATACAACCCCTTGAAATGCTTTAGAACTCCCAACTCTGATTTAAATAGTAATTAATTAATGATTAATTAAAGATTTCAGGTAAGAAATGATAAAACAGAAGCTATATATCTTTACTTTATCATTAGTAAAAGTGCCCGAATAATAAGTGCCCGAACAGCGTTTCTCAACCTTTCAGTATTCGTGGCCCAGTTTCAATCATAATTTTCATCACGCCCCCCGCTTACAACAAAATGTATACAACAATAATGTATATTGAGCATTTTGGATTCTGTTTTTAAATTATTTTTAACTAACTGCCAAAACAAGAGAAAAAGCGAACCAACGTTGGCGAGAAACCACATCTTGTATTTTGGACAAGCGGGCGGTAAACAGATGAAGCGAATGAAAGCGGAGAAAATTTAAATATTATATTTGAAATGAAAACCAAACAGGGAGATAACGTTAAAAGAATATGAAAGTAGACGGGGTGAGCTAAATTTAGAAACTGGGAATACATTTTTTCGAATAATAAAAGAAATAAAAAAGAAGCATGACAAAACAAAAGTGAAAAAAATAGCAATGTTTGTGGAAGGGAATCCACACGACCAATGCCGTCTCGAACATGCACGGAGTAAATGTTTTCTCATAGGAAGAAGGAAAATTTTCGATAAACCAAGTTTCAATTCCAGCCAATCTTATTCGAGTCGATCCTTTTATCGCTATCGAATCTATCGTGAATGTGTATGTTATATACGTTTTCGTGTTAATTACAATTCACCATATTAAATATTCAAGGCAACAGATTTATGCAGACTCATGAATAAATTTTTAAGCGGAAGTAAGCAAGCATTAGTCAAGCATCAACAAGTATACAGACGAACATGGTTCCGAAAATAAAATCAAGGAAATATTTTCAAGAATACTTAAATTTTGGGTTTACCAGTACTGAAGTAAATGAAGAAGAAAGACCTCTGTGTATCATCTGCTCAAAAATGTTGGCCGCAGACAGCATGAAACCTAATAAACGACATATGGAAGCGCTTCATAATGAGTACGTCAACAAACCCAGAGAATTCTTCGAATTAAAATTAAAATCATATAAAAAGCAAAAATCATTTTTTAAAGAAGCTTTGTCTGTGAATAAAAAAGCTTTAATTGCATCTTACAAAGTTCATATAAAATAGCCAGATGTAAAAAACCTCACACCATTGGTGAAGAGCTTATTTTTCCAGTAGCAATTGAGATTGTAGAAACTATGTTTGGAGATAATTTTTCAAAACAATTGCAGTCCATACCTCTTTCAAATGATACTGTTGCTCGTCGAATTTGCGATATAGCTGAAGATGTACAGTGTCAGCTTTTCTCGAAGTTGCGTGACAAATTGTTTTTAATATAGCTTGACGAAGCTTAATATAGATTGACTATTTTAAATGATTTTATGAACGAGGGAAACATAGAATGGAAAAATTGCGTCGAAATATGCACTGATGGTGCTCGTTCAATGTCCGGAAGATTCCAAGGTATACAAACACTTGTAAAACAAAATTCGCCTCATTACACACATTGCATGATCCACAGAGAACTTTTGGCTTTGAAAGAAATGAGTCCTGGTTTGAATATTATGTTAACTACGGTTGTAACCGTAGTAAATTATATAAAAATGAGACCCCCTGAAATCGAGAATCTTTTCCACACTTTGTAAAGACATGGGTTCAGTACATTCAGCGTTACTATTTTATTGCGAGGCAAGATCACGTGGGAAATTTTTGCAACGTGTTTATGAATTAAGAGAAGAAATCGCCACTTTCTTAAAAGAAGAAAACAGACAGGAGGCCGAGAATTTTCGCGATTGTTTATTTGTGATGAAATTGAAGTACTTAGGCGACATATTCGAGAAATTAAATAACTTGAATCTTCAACTCCAAGGAGCAAATACACATATGTTGGATGCGAGTGATAAAGTTAATGCTTTTTGTAGAAAATTGGAATTGTGGAACAGAAATTTAAAGCAAAAAACCTAACAATGTTTGCAAAAGTGGATGATTGTACTAAAACTTATAAGGCTGAAGAAGAGCATATAAAAGTTGTTTTTGTAACAATTGAAAATCAAAGAATTTTAAAAAAGTATTTTCATGTTAAACACAAACTGATAACAAGTTACGAGTGGATTTAGGATCCATTTCATAAGACTCTTGAAGGACTCTCAATTGATGATGGAAAAAAATTCATAGACTTCACTACAAATGGCGAAACTAAAAGACAATTTAATAATAAATCACTATTTGTATTTTGGGCAGGAGTAAGGATGATTTTTCTGCACTGAAAACAAGGAGATTTCACATTCTATTACCATTCAACATCCTACCTTTGTGAAACTGGATTTTCTGCTGTGGCTTCTTTGAAGATAAAATATAGAAACAGAACTGAGAGTGGCTATTTCTAATATTAAGCCTTTCTTCGAAAAACTTTGCTCTGTAAGACAGGCCCAAGAAAGTCCCTAATAATTATTAAATTTGTTTTTAATTTAGTATGTTTTGATTAAGTTTTGATTTGTAAGTTGTTTTACTTAAATAAGTCGAAATGTGTTTTGTTTTCTTTGTGTATGTGTGCTTTCCTATCAGTCAGTTAATCAATTTTTTAAAATAATATTTTCTCTTGGATATTCTCCCCCCCCCTCTAGTGTGCTCGCGGCCCCCTAGGGGGCACGCCCCACAGGTTGAGAATCGCTGGTTTAGAACGCTCACGAAAATCATCGTACTAGTCAAATATAAAAAAGTAAATTTTCAAATAATGTCACTGATATGAAATGAAATTATTTGAATCAAACCGGATCTTAAAAAATTTGCCTAGTTTGTAACTTAAAAAACACAACTTGTAACAAAAAAACACAAAACAGATCTTGAAATGATAATATACTTGCTACATTCATTTCTATGCAACACTATCATTCATTTATTTTTTATTCATATTTATTTCACTTGATTTGTTTCGATTTTGTATATAATCATTATATCTATAAAAACAAGCAGCTGACCATTTTAATGAATTTATCAAATAATTGATTAAATTTTATTAAAATTTGATTCTAGACGAATAGCACTATTTGTAAGTGAATTTGCAAAAAATATTACGAGATCCTATAATATTAGAAACGATTAAATGTGTATTTGAAAGTGAAGAATTAATAATTATTAAAATATTCGTTTATTATATGTATAAAATGCAGAAACTGTTTTACTCTTATAAAAAATTTAAAAATCAAAATAAAACATAATAGCAAGAAGCAGTGAAAACTGTATAGTGTGGTAACTTATTTATAACTAGCCGCCTTTGGCGACCAGCCGGTTACCAGTATTACCGCTCGCTACAATTTTCAATTAAATATTTTAAATAACTGGTCTCTTAAAGGATTCTCAAACAAAACATTTTTAATCTTCAAACTTTGATAGTCATACCAAACTTATACTGTTTACATCGTTTCGTTTAATTTACTATATATATTTTGCTAATTTGTTGTCATTTCCGGCAAAACTTCAACATTAATTTAAAATGTAAATGATGAAATTGCAATTAATATAAAGTTATTTTTTAATAAATCCAAGTGTTTTATTTTATTTATCATCTTTATTGTTATTTATTAATTATTATTATTATTGAATGTGACTATTGCAAACAGAATATCTCGGTATTTAAGTCTTATGTTAACTACAAAATATTTTTCATAATATATGTACTATCTCAAACAATAATTCAACAAAAATTTCTGAGATTCAGCATAAAATTCAGTTTTTAGTTTTACTTTCAAAAGGATTGAAATGAAATCAATAATAATATTTTGCTCCGGCCTATAAATATATTTCAAAAATTATGAAGTCTAAATTTAATGCAGTAAGGTATCATATTCTGAGAAATATTCTGGACACACCACATTTTAAATAAATGAATGAATGTTTCTATTTTCCACGATCAACTAAGACTTATTTATGAAGTTTTGAATGTTAAAAATTTAGAAAAACTCAACATCTTCATAATCTTAGGCCAATTAATCTTGAGAAACCTGCGCGCTGATTGGCGTAATATCTTTGAAACGATCGATGGAAAATCTAAAATTATCCTTTTTTATTGAATAGTGATATTCAAATTTTCATAAATCAGTCAGTTTAAGTGATTGATTTAATTGATTGAAAATTAACTCTTTTTATTTAAAATATTAGTGTTTCAAGAACATTTTGTTATTCGAGATTTCCACAACAAAAGCTTTATGTAAAATCAAAAATTCGTTATTTATTAGAGCATTTATTGAATCAAGTTAAATAAAATATAATCATTCTCCATTTAGACCATTTTAGCAGATCTGTGTCTTACTAAAGGTTTACAAATTAGCTGTGTGGCCCTGATTTGAATGGATATCCTGTTCATATTAAACAAAACTTGCCTTAAAATAAAACTCATTTATTGGATTAATAATATAGAGAGTGTAAAAGATCATAAAATAATTTTTCTTGAATTTATTTTTCAGAAAAAATAATATTTCATATTTGTTTCATTTCCTACAGACACGTGCCGAAAATTATATTTTTTGTATATTTCATTTCCAAAAAGATTTAATTTATTTTTAATTGGAGCTTTAATCAATGTGATGGCAACACTTTGAAAAAAACTAATTTTTTCCCATGAATGCGAAATGTGCTCGTGCATCTTAAATTTTATTTTTATTTTGTACTAAAAAATTTGTTGAAAAATATAGTTAAAATATTTATTTAAAAATTCATTAAAAATAGAAATTTAATTTTAAGGTTAAAACATTGGTATCATTTAAAAGATAAATTTTTGATCTTTAACTTCAAGTAAAAATCTTTTTGTGCGGTAATATTTTCGGAAGTTATAGCAGAAACACGCCAAAATTTCTCTTAATTTTTAAATAAATAAAATTTTAATGAAAAATTCGAAAAAATAACCCCCAGGCGCACATTCCCGGCCTCCAAGGTATACACGTGCCAAATTTGGTAGCTGTAGGTTGAATGGTCTGGCCTGTAGAGCGCCAACACACACACACACACACGCATTGAGCTTTATTATAAGTATAGATGAATACCATTAGGTTGAAAATTAATAAATTGTTTTTCAAAATTAAAAGTACATATTTCTGTGATTCGGAACGCGATATATTCGATCTGTGAAGATAGTGATTCTTTCTAAATATAGAGGGCAGCACTAAATACGCAAATGTCAAAGGTAGTTGGATTTGAAGTGTAAACGCAATTAATCAATGAACAATGGAGCAGCATCGCTCGTGAAACAAAAACGCTTATCTTTTAATGTAAATTACATAATAATGAATATTTTTCCGATATCTTCACGATATTGTGGGGATGAAATCTGCTGTTTAGCACTCCAATAAACAATTTTAATTTACTTTTCACTAGCTGAAACATTTTAGAACTAGATATATAAAATTCCACAAAAGAAAGAAAAAGTATTAGTAGTCAGAAAGCAAGCCGATTCAATAATTCATTTCTAAGAATATCTCGTCATAAAATTAAAAAATGATTCTATTCAAAAACTTCAATCGATTCCATTCGAATCTTCCGTTTGGAAAACTTCAATAGCAAATAAACGAAAAAAAGAGGTGTATTTGCATTAAATTATTAAAATAGTTAAGAATGTTAGCCCTTTTTTTGTATAAAAGGTAAAACAATTTTATAATCACCGATATCTACTATTTATTAATTCATAATGGGAAATTCAAGTCCTTCACTTTAAATAAAAATCATTCAAAAGCATATTCTTGTTCATTTATATCCTTTCCAACTATTTTTGGATTTTATGGTGTTTTGCTAGTCCACTTCCCCGGATAATTACTTTTTATATTGTATTAAAATTCAAATGTTTATCTTGTTTATTATTCTGTAAAATAAGCTGAAATTTTGTTTACTGAATTTTCGTTAGGGCAATTTTTATCCAAACTAGCAGATAGTTGCCACCCTTTAATTCCTCTTTCGAAAGTTTAATTTTCTCTTAAGACATTTGAGATTGTTCGTAATCACATTTAACAAACAGTTCTTATGGTGCAGCAGCAGGCAGGAGAGCAAGGAAGTATTGACAACCACTTGACTTGCTCTCTATAGTAGTTTCCTTTTCTTCTTAGAACTAAAGGCAAGTAAAAAAGAATGAAGTAATAGTGTTGGGAGACAGCACGATTCAGTTTTCCATTGCTGGTTTTTATTTTGATGTATTTCACAAGCTTTTATTTAATTATTTGCATGTTTATAAGGACGGCATTTTGTAAATGATGGAATTTCTGTTATAATAAAAACAAAATGTGGATTTTGGTGAAATTTGAGAAATTTTTCTTTTATGTAGTATGCTGAGAATGAAAGAACACTTTTTCTATGCTTTATTTTACCGCTTTGTTTCATATTTGTAACGATCAACACCTATTCTATATTAGGGTCGAAGACAATGAGAGTTCCGATTTGGGAGGGAGTGGTTTACTGTAGCAGGTGATGTGTCCACCACCTCTCCCTTTGAGGAGAAAAATATATTGTGAGGAAAATTACCTTTGATTCCAAATTTTTAAAGTTTTTTTTTTTTTTTTTAATTTTTCAATTTTTTTTCCTTGCTTGTTTTATTTTACTTGGGAAATTTGCTTTCATCTAATAAAAGTTAGTGGCAAATCATACATTTCACTACAGATGCAGTCGATGTTTAAAATCTTGTAGAACTATTCAGCAAATGTCTTTAAAAAGAAATCCGTTTATTTATCGAACATTTCTAACACTCATATTAGGAGCTCTGAAAATAAAAATCTGAGCATTTATGACCTTAACAAAGGCTCCCAAATTGCAAGATGGAGGGAGAGGCCATAAGATTAGTAAGTACACGAGAAAATTTCGAAGAGAAAACTCCCACTAATTTGATCTTAGAAATAGAAGAGAGAAAGAGTACATGTAAATGAAAGAGGAACCGTGCACACACACCTTCTAATTTGACATTGGAATTCGTAACAGTATGATACACGCAATATTGATTTTTATATTATAAAAACATATATATTAATATTCTTGATAAGAATGTTAATATATTTTAAAATTCTTTTATCATCATAGATTAAATTAAATTCGATTCTAATTTAGAAATGTGAATAAGAGAAATCGGAGAAACTGAAGCATATGGTATAGATTTTTCACCAATCTCAGCTAAATCGTCCAAAGCAATAGAAAACTCCAGGAATATTAACTAAAGAGCACAGTCTATCTACCGTTTGGCAATTTATTGCTTTTAAAAATTAAAATTTTCGGCGCTTGTCTACTGTACACTTCAGTGTCACATGTAAAAATCACGTTAAGATAAAAATTTATGATATATTGTGATTGAAATATTAACTTTCAGCATGATTAACGAAAATTTTTGATTTGTTATTTGCGATTCAAACCCTCTTGAAACTTATTAAAAACCTATTATTAATGCAAAAGATTCAAGCTAAATTTAATAACTCTTTTATAAGCCATCATTACTGGTATTTTATGAATAAGGCAGTATCATTTTATAATCATCTATCTTCTAATTTTCAGTTCTTATTCAAAAGTAATTCTTTATCAGTTTGTGGTAACCGAACCGATCCTAAGCAATTTGTGTTTTAATGTAGATCTATTTTTGCATATTCCTAATTTAAAAATTTATAACTTAAAAAGCAAAAAATAGTTCTAAGAATTTAAATGATTATAAGTATTCATCCTTACCGAAGAACACAGTAGATTCGGGTTTTAATTAAAAAAAACAGAATAGAATACAGAAAATAATGAAATTTTGTGTCGTTGGTTAACACATTTTTATTTCTATATATATTGTATTAATTACCACTATTTTAAACAGAAATAGGGTATAAATATAAAAAAAAAAGTTAATTTAACGATTGATGTTGCTTAGGGGCATACAACTTTGTCGTCCTCGTACCTTTTCTACGGATAAGTGACTACATACTATTTATGCATTATTATGTTAGAAAATGATACCTCAATAAGGAGGGTCTATTGTGCAAAATGGCCCATGACTATGACAGAAAAATATATATGTGCCTTTCTTTTAAAGATGTAATCATAAAGAATTTCTACAAAAATCTAGATGAAAATGAAAACGAAGGCTTCGAATAAAAAGCTATCTACTATTGGAAGTAAAGAATGGCCCTCAAATTCGTATGCTTGTTAAAGTTTTAAAAATTTTCAGCACCTGGGATTAATATTGAATATTTTGGTCACTTTAACTTTAGGATCACACTCCACTTCAGTTGTTAAATAGTTTTTTCACAAAGCAAGGAACGGCGAACCAGGAAAAAATATACTTAGCTGCTATGATCCCCATTTGGGACTTTTGGAATTTTACATGCGCCAAACATATATTTGGTACGCCTAATAGTTTAATTTTATTGTATATATGTAGCAGAAAGTGTGTATTTTGTGCTTCGTTTCATTTCAGCAACTGAGCAAATTCGAAATTCTTCCTTAAGTTGAACGGAACAGAATTGTCATATTTGAAACATTATGTTTTTGGTTAGGTTTTTATATCATAATGAAATACCGTACAAAATACGTAATTTAGATGTTATCGTAACGATTTGGTTATAGAATTTACTCCCTCTTTTATTTTTTATTAAAATGATTTTATTAAATATTTTTAAACGACAACCTTTTTCAAAAATATCAAATATTTTCAAATCTCACGACTTCTAAATATATCATTAATGATCATACCAATATGCCTCGACCAGTTTTGAGAACACTATAATTTGTAGAAAATTCACTGTAGAGAAAAATCTTCTTACAGTTTTTCAGTCATTGCTACTGCAACGATTTCAATCGAAAATTTTTATTATCATTTGAAAATCAATAACATTATTATTGAAAAGAATTGATCCAATAAAAATGATCGTGCTGCCATCTATTGGAAACCACATTATTTTAAATCAATTTTTTTTTTTACTGTACTTTTTCTTTTGTAATTTGATCGTGGATTGCAATATCAGCTGCTTTCTTCGACATTTATAAGGGAAGAAACGGAAGTAAATTAGAAATATTAAAAGAAAATTCTGAGCCAACAATTTATCGATCCAAAAAAAAGATTATATCTGTTAAAATTATATATTTAAAACTACTATTAATGAAAGAAGAAGTACTTTTAAAATATAAAAAAATATTTTATGGGATTAAAAAAACCCTAAAAATATGAATATTTCATTTTTTGATTAAATATATATGATTTCTCGTATTTTGTATTATTTTTAAATGTTCTTCCAATATAAAAACAATACTCTAAAAATGAATATAAATATTTTAGGATATTAAAGTAATTGAATTCTTCGAAAAAGACATAATTTAAATTCAATTTTTCCTTAGATATCTGTGTTTTGTCCTTTAGTGTATTTACTCTATCAAGATTATTATTAAAGTTTTCAAACATACAAATGTTTCTTGAAAATTATGAAGCTTCTGGCCTAATCTGGTAGCTCATCCTTTTGATTTTAGATTAAAGCAACAATATCAAGATTTCACAATTTACAAAATGCATTTAAATGATGCGTATCGAAAAATAATCACATGGAACTTCCAGAAATTCGCGAAGAATTTGCTCAATTCTGAAAATAAATTTCGAAATTATTAAGGTCTCGCTAAACGTTATTTTAATCATCTGTTGTTTTTGCATCTAATGCTATTTGTCATAGACAAGCCCACTGACTTTAGAAGTCAATGTGTTTTTAAGCCAGGGTGCCTCTCTTGTTTTTTGCAGTAGTGTCATCACGGGCCAAGAGTACGACTTAGCTACACACACATCACAACCCTTTTTACGGGACGGACTTCATTCATTTATTTCCTTCACTCAACCGCAGATTTTAATTTAGACCTGAATCAGAGAACGATCACCCCTGATCCAGTACCCCCAGTAGCAATACTCTCCACATGGAGGACTTTGTGACCACAATAGATTTATATGTGCCCCAGCCACCACACACATGGAGAGTCTTCGGTCGGCGGGTTTCGAACTCGCAACACAAGGGACGCGAATCCAACGCCCTGCCAATCATATTCCTTAAGTTAAATAATAATAAGATTTCTGCTCTTTTGAAAGAAGAGAAGAAATATAATAGGAATTTAATAAGAAGAAATGTAATGTGAATTTAATCAATCTATATAATCCGCGTCATCCATATATATACAGTGGCTCAAACAATTGAGAATATATTTTGCATTTACTTGATAAATCCAACTTTCAATAAAAATAGTATTTGATCAAGAAGTAAAATGGTGTTTTTATTTTTTACATATAATAAATGGTTTAATTTGAAGTAAAAATGAAAAACAATCTGCGAAAATTTTCAAAAATGAAAAGTCTTAGAAGCATTTTAAATAAAAAAATGCAAACTTTTACATCACAAACACGATAATACACCAATGATATTTTTGTAATATTTCTTATACAAAGAAAGTGTCAATACTTAGTGGCATATTCTTTAACTTTTATAATGTCCCTCAAATTTCATGGTACCGATTTGACCAACTTTTTTGCGATATATTAAGAATTTTTTTATCGCATTCTTTATGCAACGGTTGTTTTAAATAGGCTTTGTTTTTTAATTTTGTATGTTTGAACCGCTGTTTTTCAAAATCTTATTTAATTAAAAATTACCCAAAACTTTACCGTTTTCTCATAATAATTTCGGAGCACAAAAGGAGCATATTTCTCAAAAACTATTTTTACATAATCAAAGAGTTCAAAAAAGTAGTTTTTTCAATAACATCATTTTTATTTCGGTACATGTTTTTCATTTATTTTAATGATTTTTTCAAAATCAAATTTGAATCATGATTACTGCATCAGACGATACATTACGGACAGTTTATTTTCCATTTATAACTTATTATTTTTAGACTATTTTTATTTTTTTATATGAGACGATAAATTGTTTACGGTTTCATTTCCTCTTCAATTTATCTTTTTACGTTGGATATTTTATTTCGTACATATTTGTGGCAATGTTTTTTTTTTTTTTGTTTATTCTTGTAGGAAAAAGAATTATCAGCTGCCATTTCCTGTTATGCAGATGATTGCGTTATGCAGATATTCGGTCTATTCTTTTATCCCTGTGTTTTTGAAATTTAATGACCAATATTATTTCTGAGCATTTCAAGGTATATCTTATGGTATTTTTATTCATTATTTTATACGCATTATGTGTCTCAAGATTTACTTAACTTGAATATTGTACTTATGCTTAAAACATATCGGTTACAATTAACTTTTGATCGACCGGTTGTGACATTAACTACAATTACAGACGAAGAAGTTGTTTTAATTAATGACTTACAGATTTCTTTCAAAACAGTACAAACCAATAGTGACTGTTGGCTATTCTACCTCTATCCGGTTATCATATAAATTCACAATTCTTTAAAAAAAATCAGAGAAGGAAGCTGGCAGATAGACAATTCTTCAGATGTCTCCAGATCGTGTTGGAAGAATACGAAAGAAGCAATAAGTTCGAGTATTAAGAAAGTTATTAATTTTGAATTTCAAAAGCCGATGTGGTCTGCTCTTTGATAACAGGTCGGCAGGTGAAGCTGGGAATATAGATGAAATCAGTTAGAGATCGATCTCATTGTTGACTGGATTTCAAACCGTCCTGAATAAGTAAAGGGACATTCATGGGGAATAATGATGACGGGTAAGAAATACCCATCACAGGGAATAGGGACGACGGATAAATGTTTTCAATATATCGTGTCCCTAAAATAAGAGAAGGGATCCGACGTTTCTAGGAGACTGAAGAGCCTGATGTATCGGCCTATGGTGCTGTTGGATAGAAGAATATATATTGGTTGATAGTGTTGATGCTGTACAGCTCTGCAGTGGCGGGGTGATTAATTACCCATTCTGTCCTATTCACTTTCTGGTGATATTTCAATAGCAGCTAAAATTCAGGCCAACATTGGAAATCATGTATCTAGTAACTGGCAAAGATTCAAATACTTTACCCAGCAATGATCTGCGACTCTTTAAGCGGGTTAAACCTTAATACATCACCGAAATACCAAAGATCCAAAATGACTATGGAATTATATGAACTCATGGCAGTGGGTGAGATATTTCCTTATGATTTTCATATATTTCAATACGGCACAGTTCTTACTACTTTTGGAGACGTGTTATAAGCACTGAATACAGTTCATGGGAGATTTTAATGAAGGATACTTCGATATTTTAAAATCTTTAACTACATCAACACATCCTGATAACATGTGTCACTCAATGGAATATGAAACGAATTTCTCTTGCGTAGTGTCCTAGTAATAAATTATTCTTGCGATGACCTTATTAGTTTTGAATAATCTATTTCAGCTGTCTTTTGCACCAATAAAAAGAGAAAGACAACAAAATTGTAAAGGAAAATATTTACAAATACAATTAGGAAAAAACCATCCAGGAAAGCTTCTTCAAAATGTTCAAAGAAAAAAAAATCTTGAAATGAATAGAAAGGCTGTTAAATGCATTCAAAGCTAACCCGAAGTTAATAGATTGGCAGTGAATAAATAGACCCAAACTCATCCCGATTAATAGGCATGCTTAAAATAATACCGAAACTCAAAGAAATACTTAATATTCAACTTAAATTCATTACAAAGTTAAGAAAATTTTGTGCATCTTTTTTCATGTAAAAGTAATTTTTACATTAAAGTATTAGATATAATATTCTTTTTATCCTGATCAACGTCTGATATATCAGCTTGTATTATATACAAAGCGGAAAAAAACCAGACAGGTAAAATAACTTTTTTACTCATTTGAATTAATGTTTGATTAAATTATTCTGTACAAAATTAAGAATTTAAATTTTTTTGCATCGATCTCCAATCATCGATTACCTCCGTGCCAAAAAAGATTATTAGATTAAAGGAATAAATTTAAGCTGTGGAAAGGAAAAGTAATAAAATAATATCAATCTCTTGTGTCAATAGATTCTTTCTAACTATGACTTTTGTCAATAGATGTCGCACACAAACTTGTGGTAGAACATTTTTGTCAATTTATTGTACTTATCAATGAGGCATTTATTTAATAGTTTTGTTGTCTTGCATTTCAATTCAGTTTGATTAGAATTTATAATTTGTTCGTAGCATAAATTTTACCAATATTTATACGTACTTTTATTTCCATTAATCGAAAGAATGATTCTGTTTCAAGCAAGTGAAAAAATAACTGATATTTAGTTTTGGATTATTATTTAATTATGGAATATAAGTCATTCGATCTCTAATTAAACTAATTATTTTGCATGCAGACATCAGTTAATATACATTAAAACACGTAAAATACTTTAAACTATATAAAAAACCACAAACCGATATAAATATACTTTTCAATTTGAAAACAGTGTTACATTTCTTGTCAGTTTAATATAAAATAATCAATGTTATGAGCAAACAATCTAAACTAAATCAATAGGCGCGATTTGAAGTATAGGCGATAAAAATTATTGATATTTATCGCTTTATTGTTATTTTTTTCCAATTCATTCGTTTTCGTTTTTTTTTTTTTTTTTCAGTAAAGATCTTAAAATTTTTTTGAAAACTTACTGAAAAAACTTCTAAAAAAATTCATTTTCTCTTTTTCAAAACACAGCATTAAGATTCTTAAAGAACATATATTTCTAATTAATACAACAGTAGTAGCAGAAAAGTTCATTCTGATTATGAATAAATTGTTTATCTTCTTTCTTCCAGAATTACAACGATGTCTTACTCAAAATTCTTAATTATTAATTAATTGGAATTTAAGTATTATGCAATATATTGTAGCTGAAATTTAAATTTTATGCACTCTAGTCTTTAAAGTTTCCAGATAATGAAAATTATTTAATGATGAGCTAAGCTGCGACTTTTTACCATAGATGATAAGTTTTCTTCGCTTCCTACATAAGAAAAAGGAGATGAGACTCTTATGAATTCATTTATTAGCAATTAAATGTCGAGGTGTAAACTCAATTAGTTGCTAATCTGAGATATTTTATTGCTTATTTTTATGGCTTTGTAAGTTAATATTTGACTGAATACAATGGCGAGAAAAATTACTGTGATAATCATTAAAAGATCCTTTATTTTCTGTCTTAGTTTAGTTTATTGACAATTCAAGGTCAGTGTTGTCACATAGAGCAATCCGATTCACCTTCTCGACACAGAAATATGAAAATTTCTATGCTCGTTCTTTTTACGAAATTGAATACTTTATGTTCTGATTCCAAGGATTATCCGTCTAGTTATATAAAATTTAAAGTGCGAGAAAATGAATACATTTGATAAACTGTGAGAAATGACATGCGATTAGGAGAATGAAAGAAGAGCAGACATAACATCACTCTATGCCCCCAGCAGCAATAAACTTAAGATTATTAAATAGCGTAGTGAACATGAAGTGGTAGACAAATCACAACCTCTGAGGGTAATGATTTTTCGTAGTTCTTGCTAGCCCAGCAGCAACAAAATTTATTTGCTCTAACGCAGATCTAAAGGGATTTAAAACTAGTCTGAATGGATATGTTAAGATTCTGTAAAGGGTTTCAAGACTTTTGTAAGATTACACGGTCAAAATCGCAAACGTGCCGTTATAAATTGTAAAGATCATCATGATTGCTAAGAGAGACAGAAATTGACATAAAACCAGATTTATGATGATTTTTATTGTTGATAGAATAGCACAACTATACAGATATATCTCAATAGTAGTCTGCACGTACATAGTAATGTTTGCATGAAATATACTGCAGTTTAAAGACGCTGGTGATGAATGAAGACTTCAAAAAAGTTGGCAATATGTCATGACAGATTTTGATAATCTGTCATGGCAACAATTATTAAAGAAAGTAGAAAGTGATGTCACTCCAGATTGCAAGAGACTTTATTATAGATAACACATATATCTAGATATATGAAAATCTGAATTAAAAAAAAGAACTTTTTGCATGAAAACACAATGAATGAAATTATTTTCCTCTCACTCGGACTGCAAATTCACCCATTTAAAGTGGAGCAGGAATCATGAGGACTTTTGCGGTCTGAAATCGATTTTTCTTTATTGTTGCGTCCCGATTTTATTTAGAATGAGTCCTCAAACTCCTTGCAACTTGATGGAAGCAATAATTTGGAAAACATTCGCGAAAACCGTCTGTAGAAAGAAAATGGATTCTTGATTTGCACGAGCATCATTTTGAACAATCAACATAATTTAAACATTTTTATCAGTGCAACTACGAATGCTAAAATATATTCATAAGGATCTGCAATGTCATCTACGTCCTATGGATGGCAAGAGAGATTTAAAGAGAATGTTGAAGAATTCCAAGATATTAACTCGAACCTTGAAGAAAAAGATTGACATTTTGAAAAATACAAAAAATAAGGACTAGTTTTTGTTAGGAACAAAGATCTATAGATTATTCTGTAGAATTCCATGTGACGTCACATCCAAACACAAAACTATATAAAGATGAAATGTTACTGTGAGTAAATCTCTCTCTGGATTTGTGTTCCCAGAATGGACTGGTAAAATGTGGGCGCTGAGTGTTGCTACTATTATTTAATTAGCGATATTCAGCATGTGCATGTACCATTCCATGTGTATATCGTGGCTGTGCTTTTGAAAACTGCTCTTTGTGTTTTCTGGAATATTCGTGACATGGTTTATTATTATTATCCATACATCGCACATCCATTAGACTATTTTCGTAACAACATAAACGTGAAGTAGTTGATTCTCAAATGAAATTCCTTTAGAAGTGCAACTGGTAATAATTTCTGCCTAACAAATTCTAAAGGATTAAATAAAATATGCTTCTACGGCCCCCGTGTTTACCTGGTAATTGTCAGACTACGCCAAGATAATGAGATTAATTGGTGATTTTCCCATCATGCGTAGATCACAAAGATAAGGGATTTACTAGGTGATTTTTAAATTACGCTATGACTGCCAAGCTTCATTATAAATAAGATGCTAAGATTTCATCAAAATGATTTACAACAATTTGCATTTTTTGGCAATTTATAACGGGGAGAGCAAAAATAAGAAAACCAGGAATTTTCCACATTAGAACATAATAGAATATGTATGGGACAAAAACTTGCATAATTGCTGACATACTACACAAGAATTGCTGAAGAGTCTTTAGAAATTATTCATAACGAACATATTTTATAACAGCAGACATTCCAGAATAGTCTAGTACACACCAATGAAAATCGCAGCAAATTCTTCGCTTTGCTCAGTGCGACCAGACACTATATTTATTTCTTCTATGTATCATTAAATAATTACAAAGGTAAGATTAATTTTTGAGTAGATTAAAAATATTTTTTTAAACGATGTAAAATTTCTTTTTGTGCAATAATTTTTTCGCAAACAATTCAGAAAAATGTTTAAGTTTTAATTATTTAAAATTCTAATTAAAATATAAAAAATCGCTCCGAAGATCACATTACTACCTTCCAGAATAAATTTGTGCAAAATCTTGTAGCTCTGCGTCACACAGAGCGCCAACATAACCACACACAAACTCAAACATGCAAATCTACACACTTCTTTTTTATGAGCTTAGACAAAGATTAGTTTTTCAAAGTTAGCGTACTGTATACAAAACATATTTGGAATGTCCAAAATTTCGGGAAGGCAAAGCATTTTTAACCTACTCAAGTTCAAGAAATTATGGAAAATTTGAGTTTACATTTTATTGAAGTCTCATTCTGTTGTCATGTGAGGGCTAATTTTCAACAGTTCTTGCAATTTCAAACTTTTGTTAAAGGGCGAGGATGACATCCCATTCGGATCTAGTTACATCAACATAAGAAATCAGCAAAGTCTTGCTTCAACGAAAGAAGTTTGAATCAGTATGGCAAGTTTAAGATGCCATTGATCAATGGTCTCAATAAATTTTCTTAAGAACAGAATTTTCAATCCGTATTCCTACCGAATAGAAGACGACAGTTCTAAGCCACTGTAACTCATGTCTAACTTGTTACTTGAAATTTTTGTATTTGAAATATGAAGTTCAAATGGATTTATGAACAAAAATATTTTCTTTTCTTTAATAAAAGAAAACCTAATTCATAAGTCCGTGGATATTTTATTTTAGGTCTTACAAGAAAGCAGTTTAATCTTTTCTCTACTAATTATAAAAGAGAATGCGTGCTTTTTCTAGCCAAACTATTTAACCGAAAGGTAGTAAACTTGAAACAAACATATTTTGGATTGGAAAAATATGAGTTTCAGAACAATTTTTTTTAACCATGAAGTTACATTTTACCATTTACATTTAACCATGAAGTT
>JAPMOR010008634.1:386714-405903 GCA_026543865.1 Argiope aurantia
TACATTTTACCATTTACATTTAACCATTTAACCATGAAGTTACATTTGGGCATTTCTTTTGCGATAACTTGCTGAAATATGGTTGAACAACATTATTTTTTGCATCATTTTAAAATAAAAGAAAATTCTGTCTTTAGTAGTCATTCAATTTCTTCCTAAAAGTCGATAGTTAATTTTTTTTCTGCATAATTTTCAACAATAGTTTTTATTGTTGTTAAATTCCTACCTTTTCCATTGTTTCATCAATCGCGTGTTTTTCTTCCTTTCTTGAAACCCAAGAAAGAAATATTATCTTTATTATTTTGAAAGAGGAATAACAACCATTCATCGAAAAATAATGCGCAGCTAGAAAATAGTTTTGATCATTCGATTTTCGTTCATTGTTGAGAGCTAAGATTCTGTTCATTATCTTGAAAGAGAAATTAGTAACCTTAGAGCTAAAATAATGTGCAATTAAAAGATGGATTTAATTACCTGATTTTCTTCCATTGTTGAAAGCTAAAGAAAAAAGATTCTACTCATTATCTCCAAAGAAGAATGTTGCCATTCTTAGTGAAGCAATGTATAATTAGAAGATAGATTTTCCTAATATTCTCGCTTTTGATAGCATTATGATGTCATGGGACTTGACTTCATTAGGAACTTCATGTACACAATGAACAGAACAGACGTAAGGGAATTAGAAAAACTCAGTTTTAATTTTATAACAATTTGATTTTTAAAAATATTGCATGAAAGAATCATGAGCATAAAATTATGTATAAAGGATTTAATTGAAATAAAAGATAGCTAATATTAACCAAATTTGGCACATATATACTTTGGAGAAGATTGGGAATGCGCACTTGAATGTCTGTTGCAGAATCATAGACATGAAACGATATCTAAATGGTTTAAATAATAGTTAAATGTAACTAATATCAAAGACGGAAACAGTTGGTCACAAAAGTAAATTTAGCTAATAATAAAATCAGCTAGTCTTCCAACAGTTCGTAATATTATTTTATTATATTTTTTTGTATAATTCTCAAAAATAGGTTGTATCATTGCTTAGAAATTCAAACCGTCTATTTCGTCAAATAGTTAATAGCGTAATTTTCTTTTATCATTTGAAGTTAAGAAGAAAGATTCTGTTTAATACTTATGCAGTTTGCATAATAAATATGAAACTGAAATTACACTACTGCAAAAGAAACTACACTGGTGTGCAAAACTTAAGCAACAATGCAAATTTTAAGCAGATAGCCATGAAATTGCAGAAAAGGAGTTCTTAAGATCAGTACAATGAACACGTAATTCAAGCGAAAGGTCATGCGTATGCAAATATCAGGAACAAAACGTCACAGGCAACGTGAGCGTACGCAAAACACGTGCGGAAGGCGCGCGCAGTTCAACACTACAATAAAAGGAAGGACGGAGATGCAATTAAAGACATTCGCTGAAAGTGCACGTGAGTTAATTCGTGAAATATGGCTATCAGAAATAACCTGGACGTTTTCACACGTGGAAGAATGATCGGAAAGCTGTAGGAGAGGCGTAGTGTGACCAGCGTAGCTGAAGAGTTCAGAATCAACAAAAGTGTCGTTTCGCGCGCTTGGAAAGCCTCCCAAACCACAGGTACAGCTGTGAGAAAGGTTGGTGGTGGCCGCCCCAGGAAAACAATTGCAGTCGATGACCGGCATATACAGGCGAAAAGAACCCGAAACCAGTCAGCAAGCGCCATTGCTGAGCAACTGTGTGTGCAGCAACAGGGCGACAAGTGCCGCGTTTTACTGTGTCCAGACGCCTTCACAAAGGTGGCCTATTCGCCCGCCGTCCTAAACTCTGCATCCCTTTGACAGTTTCCCACCGGCGGCACCGTTTAGAGTGGTGCAGGGAGCACAAAAACTGGACATCTCATCAATGGAGTCGTGTCCTCTTTACAGATGAGAGTCGTTTTAGTGCCACAAGCGATTCCCAACGCCAGTTGATTTGGAGAGAGGTCGGGACACGGTTTCATCCCAGTAACATCACGGAAAGAGACCGTTTCGGTGGTCCTGGAGTTGACGTCTGGGGAGGCATTATGATGAACGGGTGGACTGAGCTCCACGTTTTCGACAGAGGTTCTGTAACTGGAGATCGCTATTGTGAAGAGGTGATCCTTCCCCATGTGCGTCTGTTCCGAGGTGCCATTGGATCAGACTTCGTTTTTATGGATAACAATGCACGGCCACACGGGACTCATGCTGTTGAGCAGCTCCTGGAAAGTGAAGATATCACTCGAATGGATTGGCAGGCGTACTCCCCTGATTTAAATCCGATAGAACATGTGTGGGATGCTTTGGGGAGACGCCTTGCGGCACGATTACATCCTCCCGGGAACACCCGACAACTTAAACAGATGCTGATTGAGGAATGGGCACTCTTACCTCAAGAACTGTTGGACAATCTGGTGCTGAGTATGGGGAGACGGTGCGAAGCAACCATTGCAGTAAGGGGAGAGCATATCCCATACTAAGGAACATCTGATTGCTGTTCTTCCTCTTGGACAGACAATCATGTGTAACGATACTATGAGCTCAATAAAGCCTTTTTTTGTTTGATTCCATACTGTATGCATTGTATTCATTTCTGCGCAACTATGCTTTCGTCATTCTTTCAGAACAAAATGCTGTATCTCATTTCTGAATTTCATGTCTCTCAGATGATTTCTCGTGAAGTTATGGCAAAAAACATACCTGTTGCTTAAGTTTTGCACACCAGAGTATAAGTGAACCAGACAATTATGTTTTTAAGTGCTAAAATGCCTTGGGAATGGACGTTATCAGGATGATGCATTGACATTGAGAATAGAAAACAGATGTAAAGCTATCAAAATAATATGGCTTTAATGTCAATTACAATTTGATGCTCAAAATTAGTTTTTGATGGAATCATGATCATGAGGTTGTGTATAAGAGATTTAAAGGAAATTAAATAGAACCAATGTTCCTGGCGAACAGTCCATTCACGAAAAACAATTGATCATTTATAAGCAAAAATGTATGCTGTGTAGAGATGCAAATTATTAAAGTAAATATAACTTAGTTATAGAAAAGTACATCACAGAGATTTAATATTTAATCAGGCAATTTTTTACTTTCTCGTATACTTAGTATAGAAAAAGTATTGTAATCATTTAAAAATTCGTACTCGAGATTTTTGTGAATCTCCACGTTTTCGAACTTCCTGAGTTCGAAAAATACATTTTTGGAAAATGTCTGCCTCTCTGTTTGGGACAAAAATAACTAAAAACACTTTGAGTCCACTCCAAATTTGTATATTTCTATCAAATTTCGTGAAAAATCTGTTCAGAGGAAGTCTGTCTGCCCGGCTGTTCGGATATAACTACAAAATGAAGTGATGTATAAAATTCAGTACACTGATTTTACATCTTCAGTGTAGACACCTAGTAAATCTAACATGTGGTTGAGCATCTGTCGGTCTGTACTTTTAGAAATTCAAAAATGCAGTGGATTTGTCACTACAAATGCAGTTATTTGTCAAATGTTTGCTTCAATCGGTTTAAAAAAACGGATCTAAAACACAAATTATATTTTCGCTTGATATTAATCGCATACCAGGGATAAATCATGACAAAAAAAAACTTGCTTAAGATGACTCGATAGATTTAGTAAAAATGCTGCATTCACACCAAAGGTTAATACTTCTTAACTATTTTAAGCGAATGCTTTTCAAGGCTTTCTCTGAATTAACATCTTTATAAGAGAGTGTATGAGAAAATTTAGGGGAGATTCCTACCATTGGTTATTTAATTCCTACTATTAGTTCACAATCTCCCTATTTGTATTTATATATCTTGTTCAAATTTTCAATCGTTAATAAAATACTTTTTATTCATCCACTGAAGTTCAAATACAATTTTTAAGCTTGTAGTGGATAACACTTGATGTTAATACAGTTTTTCAAATTTTTAATCATTAATTATCAAATTTAATTAATTTTTAATACTTTAAATAGAGTTTTAGCAGTTTGTAATGCAAATTGAAATCAACAGGCAGTAGCTTAATCGGTAAAATGCAAGAATTTCTGTATTTTTCATGTGAAGGTGAAGAATACGAGCTCAATCCTTGCGAAAGTAGGAATTGACTTAATTTTTTTAAATATATATTACATGTTTTTTCGCTTACGTAATTCACTCGCTGAAAATAATGAAAAGATTAAAATAAATTTATTTTGAGAGAGCAACTAGCTCTGCAGTTTAAACTCTTTATATGAAGATTGAAATTATTCTTGGAATATTTCTAAAATGTCTGTTTAAATGTATGTGATCATGACAAGCGATAAGTGAGGTTGTTGCCGTCGCATCCATGCGGTAAAAACGATCGACATACAATAAACTCTTTCATAGATTTGTTCCAAAATTCGACACATCACTACAGTTTTGATTATGAAACTTCAAACGAAATTTCATCGATCTTTTGTGGTTATAATTATTTTCTTCTTTTTTTTATTTTTCCTGTATAAATATTCACGGATAAAATAGACAGATTACAAATTTTACTTATTTCGTAACAATTCGATAACAATCCAGTTTTGATGTAAAGGTTGTACAACAAATTTCATTCATCTTTCTTCTTGCATTTTTAAGGATGACGTTATGGCCAAGTATAATTCCAAAAATGACTTTGGGGATTCAGTAGGATCTAAAAATAAATTTAGCAAATTCTTTAGCTTCCGTCTGTTTGATGAGTACAATACTTTTTATAATTCGTATAAACGAAAGAGATAGTTATCAATAGTTATTTTGATTTACATTTAGTGTGTTTTAATTTTGTTACCACAATAGCAATGCAAATAACAGTTTAATATATAAATTTAAAACAGCCATCTAATTAATTATTTTATTTCTGGGATAACCTAGAGGCAGTGATATTTTATATTGCCTGTGGAGAAAGGATGAAACGTTAATATTAGTTTCTTTGCGGTTTAAGTCTTTAAAAGAGACTCTAAAATTCAATAACTTTCATTTTAAGTAATATTTTATGACGTAAAATATCAACTACTGAGTTTGAATAAAATTCAAATAAAATGTATTGATTATTTATTAATAAACTAGTATCATAATTGGTATAATATAAATGTAAGCAATAATTCATAATATCTTTTATTTGTGACGTTTTAAAAAAAAGTAAATTGGGAATCGGAATAGATTTGTCCATTTTAGGTATTCAATTTTTTTTTCTTTAATAATATCTTTTGGTCACTAAAACGCAGCTGTCATTTGAAATTCCTCAAAAATTACTGCTAAATTCGTTCAGAAGATCCAAGTGATTCAGGGATATGTTCACAAAATAATATAGTTCCATGCTAAATTAAATTAATTAATGAACAATTGTGAGAGAATACATTAAAAAGAATTTTTAAAAAATCAATAATAAAACAATTTTTGTAATCATGCTTTTATTAGTGTTCCAAAAAATGGGAAAAATTTATTTAAATTTTAATTCTATATTTGTTTTTTAATTAATGATTCATTATTAAAAATAGCATGGAATTATATCATTATTTCCCCCCTCGAATTTATTATCAGCAGTTACACCCTCGTATTGATTCAAAATTTAATGAAATTAAGGGAAAATCAAGTTTTAAAAATATCAAAATAGTGCTTAATCTAGTATATCAAGAAAAAATTCGATTGCAAAATCCATCAATACCATCTATACATATGAGAAGTTAAATAAAACTATGTGATAAAGTGCAATCTCGTCCTTGATATAAAAGAAGTATTTTGTTTCTTATTGATCTTTGTCTGCAGAATATGAAATTTTTTAATAAGAATCATATAACCATATATAATGTTGTTGAGAGTATTAGATACTAGTCACCTTTGACGACCAGTATCACCGGTGTTATTAGTTATATTTAACTTCAGTTAAATAATTTAGATATAACTTCATAATCAGAATTCCGTTCAAATGCCAGACATTAAAGCCATGTTATTTTCTCTAACATATGTTCTATTCAATATGTACGTTGTTGTTTCTAACGGCACCTGTCATAGACAAGCCCTCTGCATTTAGAAGTCAGTGATTTTAAGCCAATGGTGCGTCTCTTGTTTTTCAGTAGCGCCATCTAGGGCCGAGAGTACGAGTTAGCTGCACGCACGTCACAACCCTTTTTACTGGGCGGACATCATTCATGCATTTCATTCACTCATCAACAGCTCGTAATTTAGACCTGAATCAGAGAACGATCACCCCTGATTCAATACCCCCAATGGTATTACTCTCGAAATGGAGGACTTTGTGGCCACGACGGCTTTATACGTACGGAAGCCATCACACACACGGAGAGTCTTCGGCTGGCGGGGATTCGAACTCACAACTCACGACACGCGAATTCAACGCCTACCAATCAGGCCATCCCGGCCTCAAAATGCAAGTGAACTTTTAAAATGGTGATCAGTCCCTGATATCATGTGCAATTAAAGCATAAATGTAGGTTTATCTAACACTTGCGGTTATCACATTTTCTTAACCTTTTTTAAACTATACAAGTATTAATTATAAACCTTATGCTTTTGCTTCCATCAATGGAAGAAAATGACCGAATATTTGATGAAACAATAAAAACGGTTTGAATTTTAGGACAAAATCTATTGTTCGAAACTAGAAAAAATATTTTTAAAAGGTTGACAAAATTATAGGAAAAAATTGAACATTTTAAAAATTAGTATGATTAAAAAGCTGATTTTTTTAACTTTTAAAATAATGAAATTCATTTTTTTTTTTTTGCAGAAATATTTTCGGAAATTATTTTGGAAGAACATCAAATTAATGCTTATTTAAATAAAATTTAACTAAATTTTTTAGAAAATACTTTAAGGAGCACATTTTTATCCTACAACATATATAGAGCGAAATTTGGTACCTCTAAGTCAAAAGCTACGGCCTGTATAGCATGAACACACACATTCACACATCTTTATTATTAGTAGAGTTATGTATTCTCTATTTTTAAGTTCACTGGTAAAATATTATAGATTACTTATAGATACTCTAGTTTGGAATATTCATCGTTTTCATTAAATTATGCATCTACTTTTGAATTAATTTTTGACTACGTTTGACTTAAATTTTATCAGATAATTTCAAAATGCTTGCAAAGACACTTCGAAACTGAAAGGAATATTTTTCCTTTTAATTTGCAAGTCACATATGATTAAATTAAGAAGAATGAAAAATATATTACGTTTTATAACTTTTGATAAATAGAATTTTCTTATATCATTACGCTATAAGGAATGGAATTTCCATAATATGGTATAAGATATTATGGAAATGTCTTCATTACAAAAATGTATATCATAGTCTACCTTTGATTAAAAGATTAAAAACTGACGTTTATTTTATGATCAGTTATGATCGGTGAATCATGCATTTACCTAATGAATTATTTATATTTTCTATGAAATACCTTACTCATATAATAGTAAGATATGTATGAAGCAGGATTTTATTATCTACAATTAGACGAAAAACTGGCAAGAAATGGTTGATGATTCTCAACTGTAATAGTATCGAACAAAATTCCCAAAATAAGAATGCAAAATAATTCCGCAGAATTCGAACATTCAGTATTAATTCATACTTTTTTAGTAAATGCATGGAATCATAATGCCTTGTGTTTAAATATTTGAATATTTTTATTCGTATTGTGAAAGAGATTGCATAATTAATAGAACTTCGTTTCTTTTCCTTCTGCGAATATTTATGTTATTATTAATTGGGCATTGTTATGCAGTTACAAATCTTCTGCTTTTTATGGATTTCCTGTTTACTGTTAAGTAATGTATATATGAGTACAATTTCAGGTGCAGAACTGGAACAATTCCAAAACATAGCACCAAAGAAAGCTTATAACACGATATTTAATTTTGGAAAATTCTTTGTTATATTATAATACGATATACGCCATTGAAAATTTTTTTGTAATATTTTGAAAGAGAAAAAGCAAATCTGAAATTGCATATTTCGTAATTATTTACTTATTGAGAAACCGCTTTCATTTGGAAATTTTGCTTGAACAAAAATTCTGTGCAATAAGCAACATTTTTCTAAGTGTTTGTTTCCTTTCATGACTTTAAATTAGTTTGGAAGAAGAAATAAAATTTAAAAAATGAAGTAGACACAGAAACGAGATATGGTAAAAAATAAATAAATAAAATAAATGAAATCTTAAGACTTTAAAAAGTATATTGCCTTTTAAAATCTTTTTCCGGTTATTTAATAACAAAAATCATTTAGCTTAATATTTTTTTCATTCTGCTTATTTGCAGTTATTCTTTTCTCAGAATAATCTTCTCAGTAATTGACTGATGTGAAAATATTTAATAAAAAATGTACTTCCTTAATTAGAGAATTAAATTTAATATTAAAAAGTTATTTCACTGTATTTTTTCACTGTTTTTTTCTTTAATCGATTCCAAAAGCAACAACAACAACAAAAAAGGAATTTGAAAAAGAAGAAAAAAATCATCTGTTTAGAGTTGAAGTGTATTTTTACTGGCTTATGCTACAACATAAAACAGGCTTTGCCAGTGATCCTTTGAACAAGTACGTGTTTGATTATTTATCTACTTTTAAATGAAAAAAAATCGTCTGTCAGTATGCTTAGATATTTATTTTTTCTCTATTATTTATGCTTCACAATATTTATTATTACCATTTTCACGTCATTGTAAAAATCGTTTGGATAATTCTTTTCAGTTTGTGGCTTTAAGCTTTTATCAAAATAAACTTTGGAATTCAGCAATTGAGAGGAACAACTTATATTAAAGCCAACTTATAAAACCGTAAGTTAAAATTTATTGACTAAGAGAGCTTACTATTCTTTAAATCATTTATTGTAATTTATTTTATCTACTACTAGTAGTAACTGCTTATTCTTAATTGATAGATGGAATTCAAATCTATTTACTAATCACTGTTATTTTAATCGACTATTGTAAATTTTAGTATAAGATTAATATTTTTTTTAATTTTTATATAATTTTTACTTTTTTTTGTAGTTAAATCTTACGTAAAAACGCATTTTTGGAACACTAATTTATACAATCTCTTTTCATAATTTAAACAATTTCTTCTGGAAAAATCATATTTGATTCTATATAATTTGAATCAGTATGAAATTTGATTTTCCAGATTAACTTATTTTTAAACAATTGTTATTATAAATTGCTTTGAATATCTTACAATTAGATTTACATTAAATTTCGTATGGTTTTAAAGATTCTATGGCAGTAAAGATATTACTTTTAAATCTGAAATTATTTCAATATTAAGGAATTACGGTTTTTAAACCTTGGATTTGGAGGAAAATTGTTAATCGAATTTGGTCAAGTGATGCAAAGAGTTCAGAAAATAAAAATAGTTTCTTTCAACAACGAACAGTTTTTGGAACTAGGATGAATGGACAATGGGTTTACTAAGCGTTAAATAAGAAGTAATTCGTATTTTCTAAATCGTTAATTCGCGCCTTTTCCCAGTGCAATGATCTGAAAGCTCCAGATCTGGAAGATTAATTTTTTTAGCAATTGTATTAGATTTATTTTTATTTCTGCTTTTGTATTTAGGTCTTTCACATTTCTTCTATATTCTGTAAAATCCAGTAACCCTAACTACTCTAATCACGGTTCACTAAAAATAAAAATGGAACAAATTAAATAATTTTGGAGCACTAGATTTTAATCAGCGCAGGCAATATTTAACCTTTGGTGGTTTTGATATTTTAAATCAGAATTTTGAAATTCTATAAATGGCATATTTTCTAGAAATTGCAGAGCGGTGCATGTCGAGCATTGAATGCAACGTTTCTGTTTTTTAGCACATTATTTAAAGTATGTGTTAATGAACTGTGTGTTAATTTGAAAAAAAAATGGTTTTCAATTATTTTTATTGTTATTTTTTTAAAACTATGTAGAGTTTTAATAATTTGTGACATAAACATGAGCCAACGATACAAATACATAGGCAGAAATATGACATAAGTGTGACGAACGCATTTTAGTCAATGATTCAGTGAATGGCTCTAGCCCAAAACCTCAAGCAAATCAACCAACAATTATATTTATTTACTTTCTTTGTAGAAAACCATGTTTTATTTATAAATTTTTTTCCAGAAATGATTCAGGTTTCATTTTGTATTTATCATGGTTTTGGGAAAAACATTTTATAAGACATTTTAAATTTTGCTTATACGTGTTTGGTAACATTTTTTTAAATGTACTTAACTTTAATGAAATACAGTTGGAATTTCTAATTTTTACTGAGTTTTAAAATTATAAATTTAAGAGATTAAAAACTATTGAGTTTGAATATTACGGATCGAGCATTCTGTAGTTTACTATAAAATAATAAATGTATAGTAAGAAATGAATTCAACTAAGGATATAGTACCATACAGCGATGCATTTCCTAATATTATTTCACTGAATTTTTAAAGTTTCCACTTTTATTTATTTTTTAGAAATTATTTTATTTTAATTCTTTATAATTATCTTTGTATTGATTATGCTACATCGCGTTTTTTGCCAACCAACCAAAACTGTCAATAATAAATCCCAGAATAAACTGCCTATAACCAACTGCCTGTAGTTACCAGCTGATTAATCAGGACTATTGACTTTATTTAATTTCAAATAAATCCTTTAGATATTACTTCATATCTAGGATTCTATCAAACTGCGAGACGTTAAAGCCGTGTTACTTAAGTTCTGTTTATTGTACGGATAAATATTTTTAATGGTAACCATTCCTATGTCATAGAACTAAATGTACGACTGATGTATCTTTTAACTTTCGTTGTACTGTTTCATTTTTTAAAATTCTTCTTCTAAATTATATGGATTAAATAGAATAGTATTTTTTTAAATTTTCAATGATGGAAGAAAATCTCGCTATTAGATATTTGATGAAGCAACGGAATCTCTTTGAATTTCAAGGCAACAATTCGATCGATTATTTGAAATTAGACAGCAAAAACAATTTTTAAAAATTAAAAAATCATGACTATTAAATTATTATCATTAATAAAACAGTTTTTTTAAAAAAAATTGAAATGATATAAAATTTATGTTTGTGCAGTAATATTTCTGGAAGTTATAGTGGAAGCCATAAAAAATTCAGCTTAATTTTTAATTAATTAGAATTCTAATTAAAATTTAGAAAAAAAATCGCACTGAGATGGTTTTCTAAATTAAATATTTTTTAATCTCAAATTATAATTAACATTTAAGCCATTTTATTTTAGTAATTTAACGCTTTTTCTATTTATTATGTATACGAATCTCTAAAACAATAAAATCAAATGACAATCCCTTTGCGCGACATACATAACTGTCTGTTTTATCTAACCTCTAACTGTAAATAGTCTTACGTTGCAACTTTTTCATTCCTATCATAGAATGCGCAACGACTTCCAACATTATAATGACCGATGCAATTTTTGTGTTATATGTGAACACATTCAACGGAAATCTCTCAGAAATTTGCTGACTTAGAAAAGAGCATCAAATGTAATCATACAGCATATCTAATTTATTTCCTAGTATATTTACTGTCTAGAATACTTCGTTGATAAAATGAACAAAAATGACGTGGAATAAAATAAGTAAAATTTCGTTTCAACATTGACAAAGGATATTTAGAGCACTTGTTTATTCATTTAAAAAATGCGAAGAAACGCAAGTAATTAAATATTTCCAGAAACAATAGAAATGGTTTTGATTTCATCTCAGCGATAAAAAGCACTTTTTTAGGAATTATTTATAAAATATTTTTAATAAATCCTCAAAGCTGAAAAATAATCCAACAGCATTTAAATTAGTATCAGTAAAAATATAATATTTTTAACTTTAAGATGAAGTAAGAATATTTTTTCTTAGAAAATTTTTTAAAAGTTATTACAGAATAAGCCAAACGTTTGATTAATTATTGATTCATTGAAACTTTTTAAAAATTACTCTGGGGCGCGAAGTCACATCCGCTGAAGTGTGTCTATCAAGTTTGCCAGCTTCATTAGTTTTTCTGTTAATTAAACTGCTCTTTAGAGGATCAATACTTAAGCAGATGGAAATTTTCTTTTATTACTTTCGTATATGAAATACACAAAGAGAAAGCGTTGTAATCATCAAAAAATTCGAATCCGATATTTTGATGAATTCTGCCAATTTCAGATCTCTATGTGTTTGAAAACCGTATTTTTTATATTATGCATGTCTCTCTGTGGACATCATAACTTAAAAAAGGTTTTGAGCTATACGGATGAAAGTTGATATATGGACACATAATTTGTAGGTTTTTATCATGTTTTGAACTAATTCCATTTAGGGCACGTCTGTCTGCTTGCCCAAATACAAGTAATCATGATCTCTACAAAGCGTAAAAAATTAGATGGATACAATTTGATTTACATGTTTAACATGTAAAATTAGATTCATATCAAATTTGGAACCAAATCTCTTGAAAGGTTAAAAATCTATTAATGCGAACGAAGACTTAAGAAATTAAAATTTGATATGAAATCTTGTGATTGTAAATATAGTTTTATATCAATCAGTAGGAAAAAACGACCAAAATACAATATCCGATTTTCGGGTTGATGTGTATTAACCCTCTGCTATTCTTTGATTGACTACGATTTAGCTCGGAAGCTAGATTATAAAAAAAAGACTAGATTGTTATCAAACATCTATATTTCATATATTTTTATTCACTAGTGTTAAATAAAATATTGGCAGTCTTACCTAAGATCCACAATCTTACGTGTGAGGAGTAGGAGCTAAATAACATCTTTATTAGATAATAAGCAAAAAAATTAGAGGTTATCAATGTTTATTAATAGAGATAATCCGTCGATTATTACAGCATCCGTTTAGAAATAATATTAGAAAATTTTATTATATATGAAGAGGGTAGGAGTAATGCAATAAATAATTAATAAATTGTCAAAAAATCAAGCTTGATCTTTTAAAGTATCATTGAGAGAAAAAAAAAATCCCGAGTCTTAATAAGATCTAGAAAATTATCCTTGTGAACTTTCGCTTGTTACCAAAATATCGAATGCAGTAATGCGGTAAATGATAAGCATTCTTCTTGTTTTCACCTTTTATCGCACCATTTATTCGGTTTTGACACTTGACCGATTCTCATTACTCCTGGAATCGGCCGCGAGAAAAGCGCCGCAAACGACCAGCTATTAGAGCGCAAAAAGCGGAATATCTCGCACCTTCCCATTGGCTTACTCGGGAGGGTCACGTGCGAGAGGCGATGTCACTCCTCAATGCAGCCCGAGCTCGTCGTTCGCGCTCAAAACACAAGTCGGGAACGGAACGAGAGAAACAGGTGTTTCTCTCCTTTTCGCAAACGATATACTATGGAGTCGAACAGCGGGAAAGGGACGGTCAGCTTCAAGCAGCGAAAGGGTTATTTCGTACCACAATGGGCCCTTTTAGCGGCTTGTGCCGTGGCTGCACTTTGCGTCCTGGTAGTGGGCCTTCTTGTAGGATACTTAGCCCCCTGCAGTCCGAGGGCTGGGGACGCTGACAGTCAGAAGGACGACACTCCAAAGACACTTCCTTATGTCCGGCTCCCGCGTAGCGTAGTGCCGGAGCACTATGACATAGAACTACAACCCTACATCTATCCGGGAAACTTCACTTTCGACGGTAAAGTTAGGATCATTATTAAAGTGTTAGAAGCCACAGACAATGTAACTCTGCACGTGAACAATGTGACGGTGAGGGAATCAAGCGTCCAGTTGACTGGCCAAGACGCACCCTCCATCGCTTTCAAATCTGAAGACAAAGAACGTCAATTCTATATCCTGCACCTGAAGGGTAGCCTGACTCCTGGACAGAAGTATGAAGTGGCAATGGACTATGTAGGATGTCTCAATGATCAACTAGCCGGATTCTACAGAAGCTCCTACAAAGAAAATGACGGGGAGACGAGGTAAGTTAACATGGTTTCATAAATACAAGATCATAAGGTACATTAATGCTCTTAGATTATTTTAAAATTACCTTAAAAATTATTATAAATATATCAATAATAATAGTTAATAAATTAATAAAATGAAAGTTGAAGCGTTGATTAATTTTCCTGACCGTTTTGGTTTTTAATTTGTATAAATACAATAATTCCATCATTCATTTACTTAATATTATTCCATAATTTTCTTATTAATAAAAAATCAATTTTAAACTGTTAGAAAATCCTTAAATCTGAATGAAATTTTTATTTATTTGTTTTGCATTGCGAATGATTATTCCATGAGTAATTGATACGTTAGATTTTCTTGAAAGATCATCTAAAATACATAATGTTTCCAAAATAGCTGGACAACATAGTGAATATTTTCTAATATTTATAGGAAAGAGCAAAATGTCGCCTTTTTCTCAAATAAAATATCACGATTTCTTGCATTCTTTCATAAACCTCAACTATTCGCAAAGATCAATTTGCTTAACTTCATTTTTCCTATAAAATCGAATAAAAGTGAATACTTTTGGATGTAGGCACTAATGGAAATTTTTCATTAAAAAAACGATGATTTTCTTGAACCGTATCGATTTCTTTATAATAGCCTAATTTTTCAGGCGAATTCGCAATAACATCAACAACAAAAGAAATAAACTTTTTTTTTTGCTTTTTAAAGTTCACCTCTTAGTCCCATTTCATCTCTCTTTAAAATAGGCTGCTTTAGTAAGAGCCACCTTGAGAACAACGCCTATAACAACAGCGCTAACTACTCTGATTTTTTGATTGTTTTTACGATGTCGCAGAGAAACACTAATCCAGGAAATAGACCGTTCAGTTCGGATCGGGTTTCTTATTTTCTCGCGACCTTTTTTCTGTTTCTCGCTTTTTGAAAAATTTCTTCATGATTATAAGATTAAAAAGATTTTACCTGCAATAAAATAAAATAAATAAAATCTTATAAATAAATAAATCTTATGATTTCTGAAAAATAAAAAAATGCCAAAAAACAACGAATAAAATGCAAATGATCTTGTTTATTGATTTTGCAACCCAAGCATCTCGGACTGAAACTTTAAATATTTGTTACTGACATTTCTTATTTCAAAAGTTAAAAACGTTGCCACAAAAAATGCCACAAAAACGTTGTCACACGTTACACAAAATTTTTTTGTGTAGGTTGCTTTTTAAGTAATCTACACAAATGCAGAGTGAATGATAGTAATAAAGACAGAACAAATGGAAGAAAGTTTTTAATACAAAAAAATTCAACAAATTGTTGCTTAAAAAGAAATGCTACACGTCTTATTTCTGAAATTTTACCAGAAAAGGGAGGAGGATGAACTTTTTATTTCTGTGTGTGCGAGTTTGGTATTTATAGACAGAGTAGGTTATTAGTAGATATCCAGTTTCCTCTGTGCATCTACTCTAAAGAGTAGACTGTTTGAGCTAGAGTTATCAAACTTGATGAGAATATACTTTGGAGTGTGGCAATGTTCACATTAGAATTTTTTTAATTAGTTAAAATTAATTTTGGCATTTTCTTGTGATGATTTCTGAAAATGTTATTACCCTAATTTAATCATTTTAAAATTAAAAAATACTTTTTGAAGATACCGATTTAGTTAGTTGAGTAATTTTTTTCCTTTCTTATTAATAATTAAAAAATAATTTTAAAAAGTTTTAGGTGCGATTTTCAACAATAATTTAGTATGTAATTTTCTCCTATAATTGAAATCTAAAGAAATCTGTTTATTATCTCCGCAGTTTATGTGATAAATTAGATAATGAAATTACATTACAGCGGAAGATAGGTTGTTGAGATGGTTGTATTTTTAATGGCTTTGGGGCCCGATTGCATTACGGCTTAAACGTTCGTCATAATATGAACCTTAAAAGTATTGTATTAAGGGAATGATTAACACCAACTGTAGAAAAGAGATTTAATTAAAATCAACGCAACTAATATTCTCGCCGAAGTTGGTTAATAACAAATAATTTCTTTATATTATATTTATTTTATGAATATGGGTTATGCATTTTTTAAGAAATTATTTAACATATCGCATATTAGGATTGACATTAAAAGAATGCAATTAATAAAACGTTATTTTCCTTGATTTACTTTCAACACAATTTTCTATTCTATTTTACACATTTTACTTGATTCCATTGTCTTTTAATAATTTCTGATTTACATGCATGGTAAATTGGTATAGATTTCTATTGACCCCTAGGAATTTGAGCATATACCCTATTAAATGACTTGAGGGACACTATCGAACAACAGTATAGGATGACCGGCTACCATACTGTTGGATCATCTTTTGATGTGTTTTTCGAAGTTAGATGGAAAAAATTCGATATACAGTGTCTCACAAAAGTGACGGGACACTTGTGCTTTACAAAAGGAAACTGTAATAAAATAAATTAAAAAAAACATGTACAATTTTTTTATGGGTGTGTTTCATACTTAAATTTAGTAACAATTATTACATAACATACATTTTGTCAAAATATTAAAATATTAATTTAATAAAAATACAATTGTTTAGAACGAAGCAAAAAATAGCTCACATAAGTGATGGCACACCATTAGATATGCAACAAAAATCGTCTGAAATAAGCAATAAAAATATTTTTGGTGGTTTTATTTTTACTCAAAAGCAATTGGCAATAATTTATAAAATCGTCTGCAGTATTTCTCTCCAGTTTGTTTTGGAATTTTTGCGTTTTTTAGCTCTGTGCAGCCATGAATGCTAAAAGAAAAGAAACTTCGCCTGAAATTCGGAAATTAGTTATTAATTTGCATATTGAACGTGGAAAATCTATTAGAAAAACTGCTGAAACAGTTAACTTGAGTCATTCAACAGTTTTCCATATCATTAAACGATATAAAAACAATCATATTATTCAGGATAAAAAAAGACCTGGCCGACCATCAAAGATATTCAATGGAATAAAGCGAATTATCGTTCGAAATATTAAAAAAAATCCAAGAAAGAGTGCTCCTAAAGTTGCTGCTGATTTACAAGCATTATATGGAATAATTGTTAATCCTGAGACTATTATAAGTGTAATTCGATCTGCTGGATATCACGGTAGAGTAGCCAGGAAAAAATTCTTCGTAAGTGAAAAGAATAGAAAACTCAGACTAGCTTTCGCAAAATCCAACATAAATAAGAATTCTGATTACTGGAATAAAGTTATATTTGCTGATGAGAGTAAATTTAATATATTTGGTTCTGACGGTAGAATCTTGGTGTGGAGAAAACCCAGGGAAGAATTTCGCAAACTAAACTTGGTGACAACAGTAAAACATGATGGGGGAGGAGTTACGGTATAGGGGTGTATGTCATCCGCTGGAGTTGGTAATCTTGTTTTTATTGAAAGTATAATGGATTAGTACAAGTATATTGACATTTTAAAGCAAAATTTGAAATCTTCAGCATGAAAATTGAACCTTCATAACGATTTTAAATTCTATCAGGACACTGACCCCAAGCACACTGCTTTGAACGTTAGACTCTGGTTGCTGTATAACTGTCCTGAAATAATAAAAAAAAAAACACCACCACAATCTCCAGACTTAAATCCCATAGAGAATATTTGGCAAGAATTGGAATCAAGAATTCGCAAACACACCATTTCTTCAAAACAACAATTAAAATCGGTGCTTCAAGAAGAATGAGGTAAAATCACTCCAGAAATCACAAAAAAATTAGTCGAATCCATCCCAAGAAGAATAAATCATATTTTAAAAGTAAAAGGAAATCCTACAAAATATTAAAACCTTTTAAAAAGTAAAATTTTTGGATAAATATTTGATATAAAAGTAAGTGTCCCATCACTTATGTGAGCCATTTTTTGCTCCGTTCTAAACAATTGTATTTTTATTAAATTAATATTTTAATATTTTGACAAAATGTATGTTATGTAATAATTGTTACTAACTTTAAATATGAAACACACCCAAAAAATTTTTGTGCATGTTTATTTATTTATTTTATTACAGTTTCCTTTTGTAAAGCACAAGTGTTCGATCACATTTGTGAGATACTGTAGTTATCTGGCTATCTTCTATTGTAGAGAATTTCCATTTCTAAGTACCGTGAAGTATCTTTTTCCAGATTCTTCAACGGAAATTCTGGTTCTGAATTTTATTTGAAAATGAAGAAAAATGTTTAGAAATAAACTTTAAAAACAAACAATCAGAAAATAAGCTTTTTAATCATTACAATTGTACGATGATTATGTAATATACTAGGGGTTGTGGCTTCTGCTCGTTCGGCTCACCAACTCCCAAGAATCATGTTTTGATTCTTTTGGCATCACCACGTGATCTCATCTTGCTACGCTCACTTGCCATATAATTATACGCTTTTGTTAGCAATAAGAAATACATAAATACATTCATTATTAAAAATAAATTTTAATTATTTCAAATTGCATGACCTCCTAACATTAATTTTTCATCAATTCTGATCTCATGGGAGCAAACGTTAAAGCAGAGTTATATTCTCTAATATAATTGCAAAACTTTTTTGATTCATGTGAATCGCTTGTTAGTAAATCTTACAATACTTCTTGGTGATTCAATAAATTTTCCGAAACATACTTTTTTATATCATGGAAACATTTTGTGCATTTTCCATTTGAATTTTCCCCTCCCCCCCAGAAGCATAGCAGGTATAAAAGTCTGGGTCCTGTCAATGTTTTTGTAATTCGGAAACATTCCAATTGGATCTTCTTATGAATAATTCTCCAATACTTTCATTTGTCGTAATTTTTCGTTTTCTGTTGTTTCGATTTATCATCGAAACTCTTTGATTTAATTTTTTTTCGTTCAATCCAACTCTAAAAAAAAGAAGTCGTCAAATGCTGCTGTGTGTGTGTGTGTATGTGTGTAAACATAATTTTTGAATCAGAGTCGTAACCGAAGACAGAGAAGACACTTTGAATTTTAACTTCGTTTCATTTCCCTCCCGGGAGGCATGATTTTTTTGTACAAGCAGAAGCGACTAGCACAACACAGAATGAATGACACAAAACGGAATGAGTAAAAGCTGATGAAAATTTTATCCCTGTGAATATATACTATGAGATTTTAATAGGGATTTCCAACACGTGCCCATCACATGCAAGGGAATCATAGGGACCTTTTAGAA
>JAPMOR010008634.1:406003-437850 GCA_026543865.1 Argiope aurantia
ATATATATATATATATATATATATATATATATATATATATATATAGCAGTATAAAGAAAATAGACATTATGCAAAGTAGAAACAGATAATGTAATATCTATTTCTGATATTTACTAATCGACTGTAGAGTCAATTCTAGACTATAATAACTTTATGAACGAAGAATCATGTATTCGAGTCCGAATTCTGTTAGACATCCAACTTGTATTTAACCTAAATCTGTTGTCCTTTCTGACAGTTATGTGGAAGTTTAAATAGTGAAGTAACAGCTCAAATTCTACCAGATGTCAAAATATGAGGTTCATTCCAAAATATCCTTGATTTTTTTCCAAAACAAGAAACTAAGCCTAAATATCTAACTGCTATAAAGATGAGAAAAAATTATAGTTTCTTTGAATAAAAGATACAAAGTATTTTTTTTCTATTTTTAAAATATTTAAACTATGATAATGTCCACAATTTTATTTCTCGTCCTTATTGTAAAAAGCTTTTTTTTTTCTTTTTCTCATTCCCCCTCCATTCCAAAGCTGATTAACTGAATTTTATCTAATTGTCTCTCAACTCTCCTTCATATAATTATAGTTCATTCATAAGCACAGCGCATAACATTTATTTTAATCGATTTTTATTCCAGTATTGTTTTTATATACGGGTTGTATTTAATCAAAATATTTACTCAAGCTTTTTTTAATTAATAATTTCACTATAATATTATAAACTGCAAAATTATTTGTTGTTCAACGAATGCTGACCGATTGAAATTCGTGTTTTATTATCTAATTCTTTTGGGATTTTAACGGAAGAGACATACTCCTAGTAAACAACGAATTTTTAAATTATCAATAAAGTTATGTTTGATCAAAATATCCAAATAAGAGAATTGCTTAAAGAAATGAAATATTTTGATATTAATGATTTAAAAAATAAAAGATTGAAGAGCTGTGAAGCAAAAAAGGGTAAAATTGCAAGTAATTTACTTTTTGTTTTGCCATTATAAAAAATCATTCTGAGAAATGTTATCCAATAAAAATAAGTATATTTCTATAGCAATGTTTTCTAAACTTTTAGAATCACCAATATCATCTATTTTAAAATAACGAGAAAGCAAATTTCATTAGTTTTCTTAAATTTAATCTTTTTCGCTTTATATGCAGTTAAGTTTATAAAACAATTTTGTATAAAGACTGAAGCCTCTCTGATAACTTTACAACTGACATTGTTATCCACTATATTGCACATGCAATCTGAAAATATTTATTTATTATAATTGTATTTGTTACTATTGTAATAAAATTTCTCTTACGGGAAAATTCAATGGGTTTTTTCTCCTTCCTACTACTCGTTATTCTACTACTGAGAAGACTATGTGCTCAAAAAATTCTTAACGTTTATGAGCAAATTACAAATAAAATAAAAAAAAAACTGAGATTAATGAGTTTTTCATTACATAGTTTTTACTTGTTTTACCTTTTCTATCCTTAATGAAGTAATTAAAACTTGTCTTAATTATATTATATTGGACTTCTGTTTTGATTACAAGCAACTAATATTTCTTTTGAATTTTTGATACAAATTTTAAATTGATAATTTTTGTTATTTTATATTCTATAATTTAATAATGCAATTTCCTGAGTAAAGCATTAACAAAGCAAAAAGCAATGCTTATGGAATAAAATTTCTAGCTGAAACGCAATCTCAACTTCCTATCATGATAACATTTATAGGTTGGAAAATGTATGTAAAAAATGTTTAATAATTCAAAACACTCTGCAGGGTGGTCCAATGAATTTAGAGCTAGCAAATTTGACTCATAATTCTCTCGAGTATTAAGTGCTTACTAAGAAAGAATTTACAAAGAAGAAATCTTAATTAAATTATCAATTAGAAATAATGTTTTCTCTCAATAACTGAGGAGTATATTTTTATCAATAATGAAGATGAATCTTGTGAGTTGGTACTCTACAGGCTCTTTCATTTGACCTACTAAATTTGGCGCATAAATACTTTGGAGAATAAAAATGTATGCCGAAGAAATTTTATTAAAAAAATTTAATCAGAAATTTGATTAATTAAAAGTTTAGCTGAATTTTGACGTTTCTCCGCTGTAATTTCCAAAATTTTAATACACAAAAATAAAATTCCTATTGTCTGAAAATTATTATTTTTATTTAATTAAGAACTATTATTTTTATTTATTTATCATACTAATTTAATAATCATTCTAATTTTTCATTTTTAAAAAATATTCTTTTGCGAAATTTAGCAACTGACTACATTGCTGCCCTGGAATTCAAACAATTTTCATTATTTCATGAAATATTTAATCATCTGATTTCTCCCGTTGTTAAAAGTTTAGGAAGGGATCTCCTTAATATCTCTGTAGTCTGCAAGACAGAATACTAAAATAATTTACAGTGTAGCAAAATTTAGAAGATAGACGAATTGCACATTTGTATTTTTAATAGCACTATGATGTCACAGGATTAATCACCTTTAGAAAGGGTAGTGTACACAATGAAAAAAAAATATGAAAGATGCTTAAAAAAACGCTGTTTTAATGCTTGACAATTTTGTGGAATCATGGACATGAAAATATATCGGAATGATTTAACTGGAATTAAGTATAACCAATATCCTCTATGAGCTAGATAATCGTCTAAAGTGACTAATGTATACCACTTTTAAACTTAAAAATATGTATGTCTCTTACTATCTTTATTGTTCATCCCCCCCCCCTAATTTTTAAAAATATTTTTAAATGTGCTTTAAGGCAACATTTATCGTTGTTTTAATCCCGAGATTTATGTATCCGCATGTTGCATCGATTTTTTGCATGCACGCTGTCGTTATATTAATAATTAAAGGCACTTTTAAAAGTAAATGAATCCTAAAATATTATTAAATTGAGATGTTTCGAGCTAAAAGTTCGAATTCCTTTCTTTCTTTTCAAGAAAATATCTTTGATAAATATATGTCCTGGCGAATAAAGATTAAAAATTTCTGTCGGAAGTTAATGTCAGCAGACAGGTAGCTGAAATTTGGATCACAGCATTTAAAGATCAAATTCTTATCAAGATTTTAATCAAATCTCTCAAGGCTTTGATTGTTTGTTCGGTCTGTACTTCCTTGTGCATATGAACGCAAAACAAGTAAATAAAATTTTATATGTGGTCGTGTGATTATAATTGTAGTTTCAAATTTTGATTTCAGTCGTCAGAGAAATGGTATTCAAAATACATGTTCGATTTTCAGGTACTTGTGTATTAGCTGCATGCCAGTGATTAATAGCCCCCCAAAAATTGCCAAATATTGCTCTCTAGATTCAGTAAAAACCCTAGATTCATGCTATATAGATCGATATTTCCTACTTATTTTTCATCAGTGCATGCAGTTAAGGCACAAATACCAGTTTTCTTTATAATATACTATAAAGCCCACAACTGTCACGCGATGGGTCTAAAAATAAACATTGGAGCACTTTTGGACTTCAAGGTCATGCCCATGGTCGGTGATTTTGTGCCAGAAAAGGGAGATAACACCTTTATTAGAGAATATGGGAGAAAGTTTGGAGATAATGCTCCAGCAAGTGCATACGAATTTTCCGTCAACCACCTAACAAGCGGTTTGGGTGCATTTGGACGTTATTGCTTGTATGAGTTCATGAAATTTGTTATGCGGTTTCGATATCAACATTGTTGATTTCTATCAAGTTTTGGTTCTAAGCAGACAGCAGGAAGCAGTTCAAAATGCATACTCATTTCTCTTTTCTGTTATGATTGCTAGACACTAAATTCGCTATATTGTAGAATTATATGATAGCGGCGCGATGAGGACAAGAAGTATATGAAGAGTGGCAAGCTTATCACATTCCTGTGCCCCTCTCATGACTGCTTAAATCGGCAGGCTAACAGTTTCAGAATCACTGATTTAAACTGAAGATTCATTCAGTGCAGATTCCTTGTAAAAGTTATAATTGTACATTGTTCCCAACAACTATGAAACGAAAATTTTGTATGAAATTTAAGCGGCATTTGAATTTAACGATAAAACCATATATCAATTTCAACCATCTGGTTTTTGCATTTTTAGATTATCGTGTTCATATGCAGGCCGTATATAGATTTTTCTACAGACGCATGACAGATTTTCCCTTGCCTATTTCTAACAGTGACGAATTTTAGCTAAACAGCTGCTTAGGTCAGCTGTAAGAAATACGGATCTTTCGAATACAAAATATTAAGAAAATATTAACATTTTTTTAAGTATAATTGATTTATCATTTTTTTCATTACGTTCACTTACTTATTGCAATATTTGTAAAGACCGAGCCTCTACTAAAATAAAAAGAGGCGATTACGAATTTTAATGAATAATAACATTTGTATGTTTATAAAGCTTGTTAAAATAAGAAATCAGCCTAAAATAAATTATTAATATGATGATAGATTTAAAATATATTGAAAATGAAATTAAATCAAATCGATCTATTTATTAAAAGATAACGTGCAATATCTAGAGCTGTAAAGTGATATTGAATTCATGCAAAATTTGATTGAAAGGGACAGTTTTCACAGAAAATGCATATATTAAATTTCATTTGTTTTGATCATTCAGTTTTTAAATTATCATTTTCATAGACTGAAATAATTTCAAAAGTATGTGTTTCCTACCCAAACATGTATAAAATTTTGAGATGTATCAATATCTTGAAGTCGAATTTTTGAAACAGTTTTAACAATTTTTAATTTCATATTCTAGAAAGTAAAAAAAAGCCCAATTTGCATTTTCCGTTCACGAGCATAACAATTTTAAATTTAAACAATGGTGGAAACGCCAGAGTCGTGTTGAACGGAAATCTAATAAATGACACTTCGAGACAGAATTTATCACGTATATGTATAAGAACGTTACACATGATGACTGTCAGTTTCTGTAGTTAACTGGATTTAAATGGAGAATGTGATTGTATGTATAAAAAAAATTGAATGATTTGCGGCAAAGTAAACATTAAATGTTTTGATTTTAACAACCAGTTATCATAGTACTTTGGACTTGTTATGATGAGTAATAAAAATTGCTACGCTTTGTTTAAAAATGCCGTGCTAGACAATGTAATAGTTTTTTTAACAATTAATGTTAATTCTCTGAAAGTATTTGTAAGAATATTTAGTTTTTCTCAAAGATATAAAACTGTTTTCCCAATCGATTTTTTTCCTAAATATTTTGTTTTATTAAATTGAATCAACATATTTTGGATTACAATTTTCTTGTATACAAGTCCATCATTATGCTTGCTTATACAAATTTGCATTTCTTGTAAGACGTGGGTTAGAGTGAAAAAAAATCTTGAGTAAGCTTTAACTTTTTTTGAGCAAGCCTTCTATTTAATAATTTTAATAATTAAATTAATTCTTCATCATGAGGTATCAGAGTTTGGTCTTCAGAGGGCCATGACGGCAGAAATTGAATAATTTATCCAAAATACGTTGCTTATTTTCGTTTTATTTAAGTGACTCAATCAATGCCTTGATTGTGATTGCTTAGTGATATAACCACGGATTAGAATTGCAAATGATGTCCCAATCTACAGAAAATCTATTGTGTATGTTGACGAGATGCATGTCATATAGTAAGTACATCGTACTTGAAACAAATTGCTTTGATGATATCTCTGACCTAAAATAGCTCTCATGAAATTTAAAATCTTATTTTTATTTAAAAATCTTTTGTTCATTTTCTTTTCTTGGTTATGTTATAATGTAATTTATTCATATTTATACATTTGTTTAGGCAAATCTCACATGCATACATACCTAGATATGTATAATGGTCATTTTTAGATTATTCGTACAAAAAATTAATGAAATTACAAAACATTTATTCACTCTTTGTATGTAATCTTATTTACCATGCAGAGTATAGACTTATAACAGTGTATTCATCAACATCTCCAATAAACTGGAACTGTGGCTTCTTTTTCCTATGCACATTTACACAATGGTCATGACCATCATTTCTTCAAAGAGATTTGGCCATTGCATCAACCGAAATCGGCTAATTTATCCATAGATACTTGCCAGATATTCTTCACAAAGTAATATTTAAACTCCGCATTTACTCTTAGTTTTGAAAGGGATTTCTTTTCCTTTCTCACCCCCACCTCTCCTTTTTTGCTGTAACAATCTTTAAATAATTTTCAGTTTTGTGTTGGAACGTTTTTGAGTTCAGAATTTAATTTTACTTATGAAACATTTTCTGAATTTTAAAAAAATTATCTTTGCATTATAGCATTTTTGGGTTGTTTTTATGAATAACCATAGCAGTGGTGTGATGGATTTCGTGAGAGGGCTCAGCTGTTTAAGAGTTAGTTGTTGTTTTTTTCTTTTCGGCCCATTTATAAAACATATTCTTTGTGAAAATTCCAGCATTGCAAGATCTTTTTAAAAAGTTCTATAATAAGAGCTGAGACCTGATTACGTAAAATTGCTACATCAGAAGATGTTCCGTAATTGCTTGTCCAAAATGGAAAAACAAAAGACTGGAGAAGAAAAGAAGATATACCAGAAATAAACAAATAAAACCTTTCCTTGGAGTTGTTTTTACGTTTCCAATTACATTAAGTGTTAATTAATTTTTTCTTTTTCATTAAAAATAAGGGCGAAGGCTATTAAAGTTAATGGAATACCACGGCAAAGCGCTTCAGAGTGAATAAAAGAAGCTGGGCACTTGGAAGGGCTTTTAAGTAATTAATTCCGTTTCGTTGAAAGATAGGATCGATTTGTCCAGAAAGAAGACAAAAAAAAAAAAGAAAGCAGAATCTTTTCTTTGCCTGAAAAAGTACAAAAACAAATACTTGAGAATTTGAAAGTGAACTTCAAGAGATCCGCAAATTTTGTCGCTCTAAATTAAAGTAAAATGACTTTTTACGTGTAGATACTGAATATTAATACGAAATTTTATAAATACTTGATTTTGCTTTAAATTAATTCTTTGATCTTTAATTTCGATTTATCATACCTTCATTTATCCTTATAATTCTTTTTCTTCTATGTAGTACTTGAGGTAATGATTAATATAATATTCAAAGACATGTTACAGATTAGTTTCTAATTCTTGATTGTTTGACAATTTTTCACAAATGAATGCCTTGACATCTTTTTCTTATTTACAATTATACTGAAGCTTTGAAATGTCTTAAAAAACATGCAAATTTCAAGATGATTTCAGAAGATAATTGGTCAAGTGCCTTAATTCAGTTATTCTACAAATGAAGAATTGAATACGTGAGTTGTGTTTCGGTAGTTGCTGTTAAAAGGAAAATGTACGTTTAAGATAGAATTATTTGATGAAATGAGTCTTTTTTGTTAAAAAAAATATAGAATTCACAAGAAATAGCAAATGTAAAGAAAATAAATGCGCATAAAATAGTTAATATTATTCCATACGTTAAACATTTATTCAAGATTACCTCTCTTTATATATATATATATATATAAAGGGATAAAGAAGATAATTATGTTGGCATTATTTTTATTGCTTTCACGTCTCGCTTATGAATGCAAATTATTTTATGTAAATAAAAGTTGTAAAGAAGAATCTTTGAGGAATTAATTTTGTTAAAGTTTAAATCAAGTTAATCTTTACTATTTATCAACTCATTTTAGACGAACTTAAACGATTTGAATTACCAATCAAGTTACGAGACTGTTTATTGATAATAATAAAATTCAAAGCTTCATAACTCGGTCAGTTTTTATAGCACAGCAGTGGAATTTTCTTTATTTAAAATGATAATGTGTTAAGAATTATATTAAATATGATTAATAAGATCTGAGAACAGTATAAAAATTATTTAGACATTGTAATTTCTTTTTCGGATTTTGACAGAAATAACATAAAAACCAATTCTTGTCATCATTTAAAATTTAGTTTTCTATTGGAAGTACTAGTATAATCTAATGCCTATAAAAATAACAGTTGAATCGAAATTGCAATGTATATATAATGATCATTGCAAATTTCGACACTTTTGAAAAGTTATGTTTAGAATTTTCGAGTTTTGCACATGCATTAAATATTTACTGTCCGTTTGTACAAGATAAAAATTTACTTTTAGAAGAATACATACATTTATGAAATCTTTTATGTACACACAAATATTATTTGAGCTGTTTATGGTTGTTTATTTCTTTTATACGTCTTTTAATTTATGCGTTTTTTAACATTAGTCCCTTAAAAATGTATGAAAGATGCTTTACTATAGAAACATTGATTTTTAAAATTTTTTAAAAATAAAACTTCAATATAATCTTTGATTTTGATATTTAATTATGTGAAATCGGGTAATTATTTTAGAGGAGAAAAAATGATATGATAAATCAGATATTTATATTTAATGTTAATTTCAGATTTCAATAATGCAAAATGGTGAATGCGAAATATATATTTTCTCTCTCATGTTTGTTAATTCTGTGAATCTCTTTCAAGGTCTTTTGAATTAAATTGTTAAATTCAATCTCCAGTGGGTTGAAGTTATATTCTTTTAGAAGTCTTGCAATCACAGTAAACTGCACCTTTTTAATTTCTTTCTTTCGTTTGAAGAAACAATCGCAGCAACAGTTGAATCCGGAGTCGCCCACGCGAGGTTTGTAATTAAGGGAAATTAAACTGAACTTCCTAGCAGGTGGAAGGTCTTGATTTGGCTTTTCATTGGTCTCTAAGGTGAAGATGAAGGACAAATTGTAAACTGTTTTGCAACGAATTAAAACCTGTGTCTAGGTAGTTTCCATTTTGCGCTCAGTCATTTTATTAAATGATGTATAAATTACACAATAGCAAATTCATGCATAAGATAAATTTGGAAATGATGTGTGTGTATATATATATATATATATATATATATATATATATATATATATATATCCAATGCGAATACTCAAAATTACAGATTTCTCTCATTAAAAAAATTCTGCGATAAATTTCTTGATTAATTTCTGCTGTTGTTATTTGTTAATGATTGCCTGCAGTTTCATATTTAAACCATGTCTGAAAGGGGAAAAAAGGCGATAAGTACGGTTGTTTGAAAATGGAAATTGTAAAAGGCCGATAATTCATCTTCTTTATATATTTTTTTATTTAATCTTTTAATTAATATTTAGCAAAATCAAATTGTGTAAATAATTTTTAGCAATTGAGAAAAATTAAATAATTTAATTATTATCCCGGTGTGCATGTTTGTCGGAAAAGATTCATTGTTCTTAAATTGTAAACTATCAGATGCTAAATAAAATAACTTGAAAAACAGTACTGATGAGATCAGATTTCGACACTACTGTAATAGTATTAATAAGCCATACAACATAACAAATTCCTGTTACAAAAGACAAAATATTTCTTTAGTTGTTAATCTTATTTACAATGTTACATCATTATTATTTTTATTCATCTATTTTCTTCCTTTCCATCTATTTGCAAGACAATTAATTGAAGGTAAATTTCTGTCTTCAAGGCATCTAAGGAAATTTAAAGATAAACTCCTTTCAGATTACTGCAGCTATTAATTATTACAGTATTAGTCAACAAAACATCACAACTGAAATTTCCTGGTTGAAAAAAGCACATTTATTTATTTCAATGAACTTTGGAAATAAACTTTCGATTTCTTCTCTCTATTTTTACTTACATATTCTTTCCTGGTCTATTTCTATCCTCCTTTTCACTCTGAATATATAGTGATGCTATGTTAATGTAGGGAGACAGGCAGCAAACTCTTGAAGCTGATGGCAGTCCGTAAGTGTGAGCCTCTTTCTTTCAGTTCTGTGTGTAGTAATGAAGTATGACCCTTTATGTTTTATAACATAATGAAGAAGACTGAGTATGCATTTTGAAATGCTTTCATTTCTATGGATTGGATCCAAAATCTATAATTTTGGCTGCAATACCGGATGTCAATTTTTACCTATCCAAGTATTTGCATTTTCGAATTATCGCGTTCTCATACTCACAAAAATGTAAAAGAATAAATGATCACCTCCTCTTGAAATATTTAGTCTAAAATTTAACTCAGATATAGAATTTTGATAGCACGCCTGGATTTCAGATTTCGTTTGCATAACTCTTAATATTTTTTAATTATTGTGTTCGTATGCATGCAGACAGATTTTCCTTCGATAGATTATGCTGTAATTCCACAAAATTGATTCCAGAATTTTGATGTATATCTACAAATTTCGTATTAAGACAACATACCAAATATCATCACTCTAGTTCTATGAGTTTTCGAATAATTATCTAGTTTACAGACAGACATAATTCTAAAAATAAAATAGGCGTTTCTGATTCATGGATGTCTGAAGCGTAGAAATTCGCCAAATTCACAAAATTTTTCGACTTTTTTTTTTTTGAAAATTGCTATATTTTTTCTTTATGCACGTGATATACGAAACGGTAAAAGATGATAAATTTGATTTTATAATGTGGCTTCAGAAATTCAATTTGTTTTTTAAAAAATACCTTCTATAAGAAAAATTTACTTTTTTCTAAATTTTCTATTTTTGAAGTGATGTTTGGATATAATTAATGGGTTGCTGCCTTGAATACCTTATTTATTTAGACAAGTCCATGACATATGCTAATAGGGAACAATCCATTAATAATCCGAGTATCTACTGAAGACGTTTATCTATTAACTAGTAACTTCTTCCCTTTAGGTATATTAATAAGATCAGTAAATGTCAATTCCTTATCCTGCATATGAGAGTCTAATTATATCTATTTATTAAGAGAAAGATGACATTCAGTATGCTACTGTCGTTCTGTATCGAATTTCGAACAAAATCTGTCCACGGATTAAGTATTTGTGAGTCTGCATATTCGAGTGCATTTGAACGAGATAACCCAAAAATGCAACTATTCATACAGGTTGTTCTGTTAATGGGGCGACAAACTCTACAAAAATTGCTATGGAGCATGGAATTGCAAAGTAAGCTGAAAATTTCAAAATCGCGAAAAAACTCATGAAGGTTTCAACGTCACGCTGGAAAGGCAGAGAGTACCATAATAATTACAGAATGAGTTATTTGAATAATTACTACAACAATTGTTGGAAGTGGCAGCAACTGACAACGAAGTAAAAACGTTTTCTGTATGTACTTGAAGATACCAGGTATGCGTTTACTATCTGCTACAGAAACATTAATCCGCATTGCGGATGATCCCTTGTGTCCAAATGCGTCGCATAAATATGACTTAAGGTAAGAAATAATCACATGGATTATGACCCGGCGCACTCGGCGATGGGGCTTGAAATTTTACATTGCCATCAAGAGATATTCTTAAACCAGTAGATTGCTCCATTCGAAGCTGCAGCAGAACTATTATTGATTCAAATATTCTACTTATTGCAAATCGATGGAAACAAGGTATGAAAAATTGATTTTGCCATAATTAAGTTATTAATTCATGCATTAAAAAATTCCTTAATTTTCTTTACAAGCGATGTAAAGAATAAAAGGCGACCAGTGAATCGTTCTTCTAAATTAAGCAGCAATTGATTATAAGGTTAACTATTAACTGAGAATTAAAAACATTATAATAATACGGCACGTTTGAGTTTATTTCTGCACATATTGATTTTTTTTTGTTCACTCATGCATTGTTAATATTTATAATTATTTCTACAGAATATATGCTCAATTGTGCATTTTCTGTTTCGGTTCATTTTATATTTATAAAAAAGCATGATGCCATACCTTCAAAACCTTGTAAGTTATTTTTGCTTTCCTCTGGAAGTAAATCTTTTTGGACATAATAAAAAAAAATATATCACGAATTCGTGACTTATCCAAGATTTCACGATGGCAAAGATTTTACTGGCAGTCACGATGTTTGTCCTTAAAAATCTATGACGGCAAGAAACGCCTCTCTATATCTGAAAGCACAAAAAAAGAAGCATCTGGGGGAAGAGAAAATATCTCTCTTTTCATCACTATCATAAAAAAAAGTTTTCGATTTCCTTTAACAAGAGACTTCTATCTGATATATATTTCATTATATAACTCGTTAGAAACAAAAACAGCACTCAATATATTATGATTTACTTAGTTGTATTTATATACTGACAATGAATATATTTCGTAGATGACTTAACGTCTTTCTTTCTAGTATGCTTTCACATATTCATAATGTTAAATATATTTTGAAAAGCTCCTCTTCACTTTGACATACTGGAATGAAATTTTGGTGTTGCTTTCATTTGTGATTCACTGGTGTGGTGCGAAAGTTTTGAAATCAAGTGCCGTATCAAGTGACGTCATCATTATATGACCAATGCTTAAAATATGAGGTCCATTAAAAATATGAGGCTTTACTATAACAAAACTATACCTAATTCAATTGTGATAAAACGTTTGCATAATTACTTTCGTATTTTTAGCTTATTATTAATTATCGCTTTCAAATACATTCGAATATAGAGACTAATAGAAAAAATCGACAATGGGCCTGATTCAAAATTTTATACTCATTCACAAACTATTAATAAAATTAATATTCCAAATATCATCAATCTACTATTGCGCTTTTTAAATGCATTCTGAACATTACAGCTGTATTCTATCGTATTTACGGACATAATGACAGAGCGAAAGCATAACTGGAAAAGTAATTCAGATTCTGATCGGTCAAAAACATGAAAGTTCATCGAAATCTAAACATCGAATTACTTGTCGATTGCAATAATTTTCTTTTGTGTTTGTAAATGAGGAAGCACAAAATGGGACGCGATTTTCAACAATTATTTACGCAAATGCTTATCATTTTATTGATATACCATTACAGTTTTAATGAAGTAACGATTACAGACAATAAAAATAAATCATTAAAAATTTTTTATCAATATCTAAAAGCAGTATTCTGTAACTCTTTGTTGATCACGTTTTGAAATACATTAAAGTCCTTCTTTCAAATTCGAACAAAAGTAACCTTATACTTCTGCTGATGAACGGGATTAATTGAGGAGCAATTGATCATTCGATTTGACTCTCATCAATTCAAAATTTGAATCTATTATGCATTGAACCATTGTTGGTTTTGCAATGAGCAATTCTTTTAAAGATTGAAATAATTGTTAATTTGTTTACTTCATATTTTTCGATAATATAGTTTTAGTTCTTATATTTGATCTTAAATCAAGTATGGAAGCATTTATATAAATCGTTTAATATTCTTTTCTGCTTACAATTGAATCATTTGTCTTTGTTAGTGCTTTGAAAGTAATTGTGAACTAAATAATACTAATGTTATTGTACAATACATTTCGCTAATTTTCTAATAATTATTTATTAGATTACATTTCAAATTTTGCTAATTATAATAATTATAATAGAGTGCCAAATGATTATAATAGAGTGCTAGTAAGAATTATTTAAATATAAATGTAGGCTTCAACATGTTATGTGAAGACTTCAAAAAAATTTCCATGATAATAATTCTTTTTTCACTTAATAATAACCAGCTTACAAATAATAGCGCATTTTGTTGCACAGAATGTAAATAAAATGAATGATGTTAATAGCGGAGCATCCATCCTAAATGTTACGAATGCATGTTTTGGTAATTCAACTATACTTGTCATGCGATTGTGACATTAAAAAAAAACTTATTCGATTACGATAAAAAATAAAGTAAAAAAAATTGATTAGATAAAATTTTAAAAAAAATTAATCTAGTAATTAATCTAATAAAAAAAATAAAAAAATTTCCTATTTTGATTAATAATAAAGGAGAATGTGTTTGTTTATGCGAGTTTAGGGCAGAATATTTGATCTAGAACTGCAAGATTTGACATTAATGCACTTTTGAAGGAGAAGGGACAGTTTTTTTAAGACTTTTATATATTGAGAGGGATTTTAGCATTTTCAATATAGTTTGATAATTTTCCAAGAAAAAATTCATTTTAGAATTAATTAAAAAAAAAAGTACTTTTTATGATACCATTTCATATGCCATGCAATGTTTTCCCTTAATTTTGACAACTTAAAAATATAATTTTTGCATATTTTTATTTGTTGCGATGAAATTCACACCCTTTTCACTGTTTCATTAAATATTTAATCGCATGATTATCTTGCATTGAAGAAATTTAAAGAATAGAGAGTTTGTTCATTATCTGAGCAATTTTACAAAGGAGATATGAAAGTGAAGTCACAGTACTACGAAAGACACCGGGCAATTAGAAAACAGAACATCAGAACAGTAACGTGTTGTTGTTTCTACTGGCACTTATCATAGACAACCCACTGACTTTAGAAATCAGTGATTTTAATACAGAGGTGCGTCTCTTGTTTTTTCAGTAGCGCCAACTAGGGCCAACAATACGACTTAGTTACACACACGTCACAACCCTTTTTACGGGGCGGACTTCATTCATGCATTTCATTCACTCATCCATAAACCGTAATTTAGACCTGAATCAGAGAACGACCCCTGATCCGGTACTCCCAGTGGTATTACTCGCGACATGGAAGACTTTGTGGCCTCGACAAACTTATACATCTGCCAGCCACCACACGCACACACACACACACGAGGAGTCTTCCTTCATTTAGGAATTATATTTGTACTACAAACAGAACAGGTATAAAAGTGCAGAAATGACACAATTTTAATATCTATCGTAATTTGAAGCTTAAAATCGCTTTGTAGAGTGACTAATCTAAGCTATGCATAAATAAATTAAATGCCATTAAACACAATAGAATTTCCGGTAAAGTGACTGATTCCCGGAACTACTTCAGACATAGGTATCGGCTTAGGTGGATTAAAACGATTTTGGCAAACAGAAAATAATATACTAATCTCTATTATCATTAGTAATCTACTTGTTGAGATAGAATAGGAGCATTCGAGCTAGTGACAAATTTCCAAATAGACAGACTAGGCAACAATCTAGGACTGATAAACTGAGAGATGACCTTAGGCAGATTGATGAAGTATATTTTATAAGCCCAATCGACAAATTTTGTAAAAAAATACAATTGTATGAATGATAAAATATTGAAATAATATTAGTCACTTAAAATTGTTTGGTTCAAGTATAACTGTCAAGTTTGTATCTGCTTAATTACTTTTACTTAGTAATAATAGTAATTATTTTATTTGAATATAATTATGTATAAAGGTGGGTACTTGAAGTCATGGGATCATAATAAATATATAAATAAAGATATATACGTTTACACGAAGTTTAAGAAATTAAATATAAGCCTAAAATAAATCATTAAAAATATATTGAAATGTAAAATTAAATTTATTTACTTATTGAAAGAATAGTCTCATAATGTGCACTGCCTAGGGCCGCAAAAAACGGTAAATTCGCTACTGACTCGAACCAGCATCATATTATTGATAAGTAAACTTCATTTTTTATAAATAATAAAAGATAAAAATTACGTAACATGTATTTTTAAGCAATGAAAACTTTAGAATGGCATTCTATATTTTCTTATTTTCCTGAAGTTTAGAAATACAAGAAGATTAAATTTAAAAAAAGTTGTTTAAGAGAAAAGGAATAGGAGAAAGAATACCAAAACAACCCAAATAAGAAGAAATCGAAAATTATTCGTCTAAAAGCTTAAAAGTCAACAAATAACAAGTAAAACTTTAAAAGGGATTTCATGTACTTTAACTTCCGGTTGAATTTAGGGAAACATTAGAATCCTTTTACTTCAATTATAAGCATGAAACTAGATAATTTAATGGAAAACAAGAATAAAAAATTATTAAGTGTAATCATCCTATTGATATTTTATAATATGAAACAATAAAAATTAAATAATACACTTAACAAAATTGTAAAAACTTCCTTTATTCTTGAGGTTCTGTCAACGCATTTTAATTTTGAAGACTTAATTAACACAGAGAAAGAACAACTTGTTATAGGTGTTAGAAAAGGACAGATATGCAAAAAGACAAAAGGATATAGCTTTCATTATAATATCATGGAAATGTAAATGCAATACAATGAAAAAAAGCATGGTTAAATCAAAAATTTATTGAACGACTCTCTTTTTTTAATGGGACACTTAGTAAATTCTATAATGTAGGAAAATAAAAATGATCCAATTTTCAGATATTTCTATTTGATAGCAGAAAAAAATTCTTAGTGTTTACCATATTTTCAACAAATGTGATGACATTTCTTTAATAAAAATATATAAAGCTTAAAAAATATAAAGATGTAAAGATATAAAGAGGTTAAAAAATATAAAGTTTAAAAAATATAAATAACTTTATGTATAAAGTTATATATATAAAGTTAAATTGTCCACACGTATGTTCAATCAATCATGAGATTGATCAACATTGTGGCAGAATCTCGGATCCTTAACCTACGAATCGAAGTTTAAAAGCCCAGTTTCAAGGAAGGTTCACTATGATACGACCTAATTCATATGACATCTGCTTAATCTGCCGTTTTGGATCACATGTTTGCCGTTGATATAGAACAGAAATTCGGAGATTGAGAAACAGCTCAGCTGTTGCCTTCATAAATTGATCAATGTTTAAATTTCCTGTTTCTATCATGAAATAACTTTTACCTACCTTTAATAGAACCATTATGCAAACTAAACGAAAGCATAAGGCTTACTAATCAAAAATAAATTTTATCTTGATCACTGAATCTTGTAGTTTTGATAATTGTCACACACTTTTGATTATAAATTCATATATCAAATGTAGCTTTGTGACCCTGTAATAGAATCTTCAAGTTCGAGAAATGATGCTTTAGAAAATACTGTTACAGGATAAATCTACAAAAAAGGATTTTTAAAAATCTTAAGTTTTTGTGATTGGAAATTTTGAACAGTGATATATTGGTTATGATGTAATTCTCCTCATCTAACTACAGCTCAAAAATAAAAGATAGTTCCGAAATAGCCCTTGTTGTTATACAATGTTATTTATTAGCCCTTGTTTTAATGTTATTTAAAACATTTCCAAACTCAAATAAATTAATTTTGAAATTGAAGATTATTAAGGATTAATGATTAACGCAGTTTTCTCTTTTGCTAAAAAAAAATCAGTTTCACTGCATTATTTCCTCTGTTTTATAGTGTTTCTGGCTAACATCAGATTAAGCGAGTGGGTAACTGACTCGGGCTACTGAGTTATCAGGAGACCGTCACTGGACGGACGATTAAACATTTTTTTGGGACTAGTTAACAAGTAAATTTCTAAAAAATGCAAATTTTGTCAATTATAAAATATAAGGATATTAATAATACTTTTTAAAGGGCAATATAGCAAATTCCTATCCGTTTCATTACGTTCACTTAATATTTGAGGTTTTATATACACCTGTTAAATAATATCATTTGCAAATATAAATACCTCTTAATCATGAGTTGTAATAGACAAACAAATAAATGAAAAACTTTTTCACCCATTTATTAAAATGAAAAATTAACCTAAAATAAATCATTAACATGATTTTAAGTTAAAAACTCGTTGAAATGTGAAACCAATTTAGCCAAATTATAAAAAAGAGTGATCTAATAATAATATTGCTTAAGGCCACGAAATTCCTGAATTCGCCATAGTATGTACATTTTTCTGTGTATGTGCTTAACAATGCAAAGAGGAAACAAAACAGAAACCCTCATTAACAGCAAGCATTCGAACGATCAAATAAATTTTGTCATTAACAGTTGTTCCTCATTTTGCCATCGAGCTCCGTTGCAACTGACAGATAGTAAGTCGAATTTATATATTTGTAGACACTATTAAACAACTTATAAAAATTCAGTCTACATATACTGTGAATGACTAATATGGTAAATAATGTGAAAAATAAATAATATATACAAACTCTATTGTATATAGCGTAAAAAATAGTTCCTAAAATTATATTTCACACTAAACACAGCTTAATGTCATCATTTCGGGGAAAGGATTTTGGTAACATTTACTGATTGATAACAATAACCAAAAGGAAAAGGGGAAAATACTTATCTCAGGACTATTTACAATTTATTTCAGAAATAAGAATTAAAAAAATCCTTAATTATTACATATCAGCAATTATTTCTTAATAGTTCATTTAATATTGTTCGTATTTACTTAAGTCTTGTTCGTACTCTTATTGAGTTTTTTTTTTTTTACTAAAATTAGTTGCACAATGCACGTCGGATCTCAAATTATCAAAATGCTTGATTCATTTCAGCGTTCGTAGAAGTGCTTTCTTCAAAACATTTATGCATATCGTAATCAACAATGTTTATTGCTTGGTGATGATCACAAAAAGTCTCACGATTTTCCTACATTTTACAAAAAAGATATTCCGAAATATTTTATGAGCACCATAATGTTGTTATAATTATTTTTTATAAATTTTACTGCCTGTTAAAAGATAGTGGTGAATTGGTGGTAAAATCTGTTTCAGGAATAGAGTTTCTTGTTCGAGAATTGATTCCAGCGGAGAACTTCCGCATAAGCAGTGCAAATTAAATGCATCTGTGCCAAATGTTCTCCCGCTGGTAGTTCGGAATGGAAAGTGGTCTTGGTAGTTCGGAATGGAAAGTGCCGATTCAGGTATTGTCCTTGTTACCTGACCGTGGCTCAAGATTTTCAAAGTCCGTTTCAAAATATTTCTAGTATTGCTTTAAAACGGTATGTTAATATAGCTAAACTAAACTGTTAACATTTCTGTTAACATGCCTGTTAAACATTTCTATATTGTCTTTAACACTCAATCAGTTTTTTTTTGTCGTCTGGCTTATATTATTCAGTCGCAAGAAATAATAGTTTATTACTGCTCAACATATTTCAAGCTAGACCTGACAACATGACTGTGCATATAAACAGTTTCAGGCAGCCATGGCATAGCTAAAAGAATGTGAACCCCGTCCGAGATGTTTCCTTACAAATGAAGCAAGAAATTTCATGAACATCAATCATTAAATATGATTGAAGATGAAGGATTGGTCAGCCTCAGCTTGAAATCTAATAACATAAAACATTAACATGAAGTTTAATATGTAGTACACTACTTTTTTTTTGTATATTTGAATATATCGTTTTGAAATCGTATGAAGCAAATGGTAACATTAACCACTACCATATTAAGTGACGCCCAATGTTCTTCTTTTTTTCATCGTAAATGTAGAACATCGTTAAATCATATAATTAATATCTAATGAAGATATACGTAGACGTTTCATGTGATTGAAAAACAAAGAACGATATCTTGATTCCTTAAAACTTTATTTTCTCTATATTGAAGTGAAGCTGTGAGATCATTTTAAACCGTGAATTTATTGGCAGAGTATTGACTTTTTGTCTTGCAAAATTTCGAAAATGGTCTATCGATAAACATACATAATTAAATATTTATTTTCTAATGGAGTGTTTCGAACCAATGTTGCATAGGTGTAGAATTAGTAGTAGACATAATACAATTTAGGCATACGATAAAGATTCTTTTATTTGAGCGAAAAAAGTCCTTGGTGCGCTTTTGAACCATTCTGGCATAAGCACAGGTAACTTCTTCTGTCCATTTCAGAAACATTTGAAAATATTTAACAGCTATGAAGAACTGCGAATACCATTAATGGATGATTTAGGATGGATGAAACGCTCTATGAATGCAATTAGAACAATTAGAAAATACTTTTACTTTTTTTACTTTTACTTTTGTGAATAAAGCAGTCAAGATATAAAGGACTTCTAAACTAAATGAGTATTGCCAGAACAGATTTAGAGATTTTAACATTTACAACTAAAGATTTATTAAATTTAAAAATATTTTTAAACAGTTTTGAAGAACATGTTCTTAAAGCGATATGCTTGTTTGATAAAACTTGACTGATCACGAACAAGAAATATAAATGTTCATTTTATAGCTTTTATTTTGAAATGTGTAATTTCTAAATGATAAAGCGTTTGTCTTTTTATATTTCCCATTCTCAAGATAAGATAGATCAATGTCAGTTTTTATTACTAAATTTTATTTGTCAAAATTGTTTATCTGCTTAAAATGAGTCGTAGGCGCCTTCAGTACTAATGGCAAATTTCGGAACTTTGTGCTTTAAGCAATGCGCTTTATGACACTCCTCTTCCATTAAATTAATTAATTTGGTCTTAAATTTCAATAATTTTTTAAACAATAAACTTTTTAATAATTTATTTTAGGCTAATTTTTTTTTGCTAGTAATTTCATGAAAATGCATATTTTATTTATTTATTGACTTCAGGGGTTCCATGTTTATACAAACTATATTTAACCAGATGTTCCTTATAAAACATTATGAAACAAATAGAAAGTTGACCCATTATTAAGTATCAATATTATTTTACTGTTTAGTGATTCTTAGGATTTGTGTTTTTTACAAATTGCTTTATTTGGCAAATAGATCAATAACATTTTCTTAATCGACATATCTGATGTATCCTCTCAGTTCAGTGGTCGTAGGCAGAGTAGCCTAATCTGCCTAGTTGAAAATCCGCCACTGTTTCAATACTATTCTGTTCCATTCGAAACAACTCGTCACGTTAATTGCGATGAATTGGACAGTAATTGAGTAAATAATGCTCAAAGCGCATCTTTTTCCATATCTCAAAATGGTTCATAAAGGCAGCAAGATGGCATTTAATCTTTTTATAAGTGTATAAAAAAGCCTTTAATGATCTAGATTTACATTCATGATAAATCTTCAGTAGTCAGATCAATCAGAGAGCAAATAGTGATTGGATCTATAACCATTCCAAATCAATAAATTTGCTATGCTCTAACCTTTGCTATTCTTTGTATTTATGACTTATTTCGTTAGACTTTTAAAATTATCAGATAAAATGCACAATGGCGCTGCGCTTTCCATAATGTACACCACATCACAACTACGCCCTGTAACCATAACCATGAGGGCAATTTAAACTTACAGTTGGTTATGTTGTGGAAGAGGTAAATGGACGATATAAAATCTCGCGGCCAAATATTAAAAGCCAGACCCCACTTTCGAATCTTAAAATATAGAATAAAATATATCAGCAACACTTTTTGTCATGCCCCTCTAAAACTTCGAGGCCACGGCATTTTAACAGTTTTACTCCTCTATAGTTAGACCATTGAGGACGTAAATATTATGATCATAAATAAGGTATATGCAAACTAGAATTCATATTGCTTCATATTCATGTTTGTCCCGGACATATTCGCTTTCTTGTCGAAACAATTAAAGGCTTTTCATCGTTAAGAATATCTCAGTTGTTTCTCAGTTTCGTTAGTGAGTGAATGAATTTAAACAGGAGGAACGATATTTAAGGAAGCATTTTGAAAGGAAATGCCCCAATCTCGATTCGAGGTCCCTTTCAATTGCAGTCACGTGTCCTTTCCCAGTCAGACATTTTCGTTTAAAAAAACGAATTATAGCTCATCTCTATCTACCCCCCTTTTGTGTTTTCCAAACCCTCGAAGGCTGAACTCTCGGTTTCGCTCATTTACTGGAAAGATGGCATTTCTGCTGGTGTGTGTGGAAGGGGAAAAAAAAAACAAAAAAAAAAAACTCCCGCCAAAAGTACTACCACTCGAAGGAAGGATAGGGTTTCTTGGAACGATGCCAAGATCCTCCGCACTTCATTAGGATCCCTTTCTTCGGCACCTCTTTGGCAAGATTGATTCCAATCTTCCCGCTGACGTGCGAACCTCAAAAAGACGCAGTTTTGGAGTTGGCGTTCTGCTACTTTCAAATGAGGAAATCAACGATTCCATCAACTCAGATATCTCGCAGGAGATCAAATGCAATTGAGAGACCGCTTTAAATTTGTGTCAAAAGAAATTAAATTGTAAGAAATAAATATGAAGGAAGAAGATGATATAATATGCCGTTGCATCATTTATTGAGGTTTCTTTCCAAAAGAATCAAGTTGTATTATGGAGCTCAGGGGATGGCTGAACTTCTTAAAAAACCTGCAGGTTTAAATATATATTTTTATACAGATATCATAAAAATTAACTAAGAGAATCATATCTCTAAGAGTTAAGCGAAAATGTTGGCGAAATAATTATTTTAAAGCAATAAACATTCTAAAAATGTTTGCCAATGCTTAAGCCAAAGTTTATTATTAAATTTTTTTATGAAAATCATAGAGGTAATAGTTGTATTATATTTAAGATTTGCATAATAATGTTATTCGTAATCATGTAATAAATGAAATTGGATACAATAGATGCGGCACTAACAATGACTTCTTATTAAACAAATAATTGATTTTCATAAATTGAGATGAAAAAGTTAATAAAGGGAGATATTGAATTAAAATGATGTTTAATGAAAAAATGTTATGATGAAAATAATGATGATGAATGAAATAATGATGAAAAAATGTTTTTTTTTTACTATGCTTTTTGTCAATTTATATAAGTTTGATAGGGAAGAATAGAAGATATTTACAAATTTAAAATTAGGATTATTTAAATTTAGGAAATAAATAAACTATCGACTGAAAAGTATCCACAAGATTACTTTTTCACTTTCTAATATACGAAGTAATAAAAAGAAAAAAATATGGTATTTGTCAAAAATTGGAAATGAAGATTTTGTCAAATTTCATTTTTCAGATTTTCTTGAGTCTGAAAAACACATTTTTTCGAATTATATATGCTGTGAAAGAGATAAGACAAGAACTCTTTGGACTAAATAGATGAAATTTGGTATATGGTCCTTTCACCCAATTTGTAGATTCCTATTACATATTGAGCGAAATGCTCTGGAAATTTAAGTGTCTGTCTATCCGAGTGTAATTAAGTGCCCTCTCTTTTTTATTTTCGATTTTTTTTTCTCTTTATTTTCCACCCCACTTTATTATGAGGAACAAAATGTTCATATGCTGAACTATGTAAAGTCCTACCAATTAGGCTTTATTCAAGATCCATGATTTTTATGGGAGGATAACATCTTTATCAGTAAATATACGAGAAAGTTTCGGGGAGACCACTTTTTCAGATTTAAAGAAGCAAAAATTCATTTTCATATTTTATCATTAATTTAACTTTTTTAAAATTCACGTTGATGAGAACTATTACTTTCTAAGATTTAAGTTTTTCGATTAATATGTTTTTTTTTGTGTCTGAATGTGTCGTTTGATTTTAGAGTCTATAGAAGAAAGTTTAATTTAATTCCTGTAATTTTCAACTAGTAATTTAGTTTAATTTTTACAGAAGCCCGTTTCTTTCTGTTCAATCAGAAGTGGTGTTCCAGAGACTTTTTCGCATACTCTTAAATAAATGTACTTATGTATCATTAACCTCATGCAATTGGTAATAATATATAACAACTGGAACAACGAGTGTATATTTAGGGCGCTTATTTGTCCAATAGATAGAAACCAAAATTGAAACAATACTACAATTGTAATCACAACATCACATACCAACTTTCATATATTTAAGTCATTGCTTATTTGAGTTACTGCATTTACCTGCTTCTGAAAGTAAAGATCGGTAGAACGTCAATTTCTTGACGGATATGATTCAAAATTTCATATGTATCAACAATTTTGATATTAAACAAGTGTGCCTAATTTTATCCTTCTAACTCTCTTCCGTTTGTAATTATCGTTTGGGAAGACAGACTTCCTTTGAATAGTTTTCATTCAAAATTTTAAATAAATCTACAAATTTGGTGTATAGACCCTATACAAAATTCCATCCTTCTAGCTAAAATTCTTGGAGTGATCGTATTCACAGGTCGGCATATGTGTTTTTTGGATTCAGGGAATCTGAAATTTGGAGATTCATCGAAATCTCGAGTTCGAATACTTTCAATGATTACAATGCTTTCTCTTTGTGTACTTCGTTCATGAGAAAGTAAGATTTAGGTCATTTTTCCGCAATTATTAATTTGGAAAAATATTGCTCAGTTTATATATAGTACACAAGAGGAAAATGGGTGTACACACGTAATGATCAGATTGTGATCATCAGAAAGAACTGTGAAAATGATAAAGAAGGATTGTGAATAAATGTTACAATCCTTCTTTATTTCTTTTTATTTTTTGAATTATGAAAGAGAAAGAACTGTGAATAATATAAATTTCTATTTCGTAATTTTCATGATTCATTACATTTTAGAATACTTGAAATTCGATAAAATTATTATTAAAATCATATTAGTCTTATGTTGTAACGGAATGAACAAAAACGTAATAAGCTCGTAGAAAGATGAAAAGGGAAATATGGTGCAAATTCATTGTATTTTCGTTGAAGTAGATTCTATTAATTTTTCAGTGATAACCGTCGGCTGAAAATTTGTATGACTGTTTTACTAAATGTGAATGCTATAACTCAGAAACGGAGCACTCTAAAAGGATAAAATTTAGCACATACTTTTGTCAATAGAACTGTATAACTGAATTAAATTTTAATTGAATCTGCCTCTTTGTTCACTATCTATTCCTTCGCACGTGAACGCAATAATATAACAAATGATTGTGGTTTTCCCGAAAGCATCGCATACTCTCTAATAAATGTTTTATCCCCTCACCCTCTTGGACAAGGCCGTAAATTAAGTAGTGCTCAGATTCTTATTTTCACAGTCTTGAACAAGAATAGTTTTTGCATCGTAGTATAATAAAGGTAATAGAGTATGTCCTTCGGACACTTTTTTTCTTTTGCCAATCGATTGTAATTAAAATCTGTCACAGAAGTAAAATTTTAGTGATGCAATCACATATCAAACATAATTTATTTTAAACCTTCTTCTTTCTTTTTCTTTCTTTTTTTTACTTATTTGTCTGCAAGAAGCTCCGTATTTTAGATGCTAAAACTGTTCACCAAATTTCATTTATCTAAATCGTTTTATTTAACTATCATTTTTACGTCCATGCTAAAGTACAGACTTGAAGAGGGTCAAACCGTGGACAGATTTAAATTCTGATACAAATCTACATTTCAGATACAAAATCTCAGTATCAGTGTTTATCTTTGACATTTTGAGTCAAAAAAACTTTCTGCGAATGCATTCCGTTCAAAATTTGATAGAAATCTACAAATTTGGTATTAAAATCTCATACCAAATTATATTCTTTTAGCTTAAAGTGTTTTCTATTTATCGTGTTCAGAGATAGAAAAGCAGACATAATTTCCATTTTTTTTGTATGCGTGTGCTTATTTTAAGGTATTTATAGATGGAAATTCGAAATTTCGAAATCGAATTTTTTGGTGGTTACAATATTCTCTCTTCGTATACTATATATCAAGAAAATTTGATTAATGATTTTACAATTAAGTAAAATTTTATAATATTTGCAACTTTTGATGCTATCAATTAAAGAAAATATTTCGAACATGGGCTCTATTCTATTCATTATATAACAAAGTTAACACACAACAAGGCCATATAGTGATAGTTTGGGCGAAATTCTAAAGGAAACCCCACCCTCTCCCGCTGCTTCAGGTAAATTATGCTAAAATAAAAATATAAAATCTGAAACTTTTAACTGCATTAATTTTACAGTATAAACATGCACCATATTTCATGCCAAAATGCATTTTTATAAGCTCAGTATTTTCTAAAATACTCTTAGAATCCAGCGTTTTTAATATTTTAGAACAAAGTATTTTATATACGACGAAAGACTTTTTTTCCCTTTCTGTCTCTTTCTGATATCCGGAAAGTTGCGTGCGATGCGTCTAGTAGTCTTTCCAAGTTTAGGCGAAGCAAGGGCAAAGCATCGTTTATCTTGGCGAGGTGACGGACCGAGAACTTGGAAGAGAAAGGATGCTTCTACACTTGAATGTATTAACACTTGCCTTGTCAAAAAGAAGAAAGTTTTAAACTTGCACGATACTCGTATAAAACGGGAATAGTGGAACTTCAAAAAGGATTTCATGAACAGAAAATAAACGTTACGAGTTGTTTAACTTGTTATAAATTATGCAAAAGCCGAGAGGCTATTTACAACATTTCAGACATATTAAAGCTTTTAAATGTGGTTGAAAAGTCAAATAATTGCTGTTCCTAAAAAAAATAAAGAAAAAAAAATTTAAAGGAGGGATTTTGATAAACATATTAGTGATGTAGTGATGAAACTTTAGTTGTTAAATATAATGAAATAAATTATGAACAAGATTAATTATTTGATTTTCAAAAACAAGTTAAACGGTTTAACATGAAGGATGTTTTTAACTCCACAAAAATTAGTGAATGTACTGGTAGGAATTGTCTATTTTTCTGTAATGTGAATTTAGCTTAAGGAAATATTTTATCTATTAGACTTATTTTTTGGCAAATTATGAAATCAGAGGTACGGAAATTTTACATGTTTATATATTAGAATGTACTATTCAGGTTAGAAATACCCGGAATGTAGTCATTAAACAAAAAATATAAATTTACTGGTAAAAATTTATTGCATCTCCTTCAAAGTAGTAATTTCCTTTTACTGCAATGTACTTCTATCGACGTTTATTTCGAATTCATCAAAACATGACTTATTGTCATTTTAGGGAAATCTCTTAGAAGTTCGTACAGAATTTTCTTTTATCAAATTAATGGACTCAAAACGATGATTACAAAGCGGGAATTTCAACTATGGAAATAAGAAAAAGTCATCCAGTTCCATATCAGTGAATATAAAGCTTCAGAAGCTGTATTTGTCGAATATTTATCTAAAAATTCACAAATAATAGTTGCATTATGAAAAAGCGCATTAACGTAGTGTAGAGCCATGAGTTTTCTTGTCACATTTCAGGACGGTTTTAACAAATTGAAACACGGAAATGGCGCAAAATAATGAAATAATAAACTTTATTAATCGTCTGACCAGTTGGTATAAATTCATAATTCAAAACTCCACGACAATTGCAGAAAACATTCAACATTACTTCGATTTTGAGCGACTGCCATGGTCTTTCAAAGCTTGTATCACCTTTCAAGCGCCCTTCATCTTAAGAATCACCTTGAAAAAGCACCTCACTGGCCACTTGAGCATGTTGGTGTTTTTGAGAAATCTCAAAATTTTTGAAACACATGGCAAGCCAAAATTATCTTTTATAATTGCTTGACAGGGCCCAAGTGACGTAAGAATTCGTTCAATAATTTCTCATAATATCAAACGATAATTACCAAACACTGTTCTTATAGATGCCGTGATAAGTAATCGAAGTGGTGGGTCTCCTATATTGTGGGTCTGCTCTGACGGATTTTATATTATCTTTAAACTTTTTATACTTATCAAATGCCATTATTTTTGATAAACAGTCGTCTTTAAAAGTTTTTGCAAAATTTCAAAGGCTTCTGAAGTTGCAATTTCATTGCGAAAACTACATTTATGTTCTTTCTATAATAGCATTTGCTATTTCGGAAAATCAACAGAGAAAAATTTCTTCTCCTTAAAAACAAATACATTTTCGGGCGATAAACGTAAAAAAATTTCTGACTGTTTTCAAAAAGTGAATGTATATGTGGGTGTTGGTGCGCCACATGTTAGATCGTTTGATCTAGATATGGCACATATATACTTTAAAGATGGGGTTATTGATTCTTTAAAGTCTTATTAGGATTTTAGGTAATTGAAATGAAGCGAAATTTTGGCCTTTTTTCCTAAAATGGCAGATTATAACGTCACAAAAGTAAATTTTATATCTTGTTAAAATTTAAAAAAAAAATGTCTTTACAGTGGTACCAATCTTTGTGCTTTATAATTTTTTTCTATTTTTAATTATTTTTTTAAATAATTAAAATTTATTTTGAAACTATATATTTCATTGTTGAAATGAAACTAAAATCGTTTTCACTGCTGCTGTCAGTATTTCATACTGACTATTTTTTTTTCCATTGTTGATCAATATATGAAATATTGTTTTATTTTTCGTATTTGGTAGGTTTCAATACAAAAGATGCTTCTAAAAAATTAAATTTTGTTAAATTACAATTAAACTTTAAAATCAAAAATCATCATTCAGGCATTTAAAATGATGTGAGTTATATTCTAAATTTTGAAGTTTAAAGATATTTTGCTGAGGAAGCTACTGAGACCAGATTACATAAGTTGTTTGACTTTTTACTTTAAAAAACTTTTAACTTTTTACAACCATAATCCCGTTGGGCTAACTGGTCTCCAAAGGCAATTAGTTGTCATATAAAAATTATTTGGATCAAATTTGAATAGTATCTGACAATTTCATTTAAATGCCAATTTTTCAAAAAAAAATGTTTTTAAGCATACATGGTGAATTTTTATTAAAATTGGAACTAAAATCAGCCTTTTATTATTGAAAGAATTGGAAACATAAAATTTATTTTAGTTTAAAACGGATATTCTTTTTTTGTGTTTTCGAAAAAGCGAGTTACAAGTAACATTTAAAATATATTTATTCAAGTTTGTCGTTTAGAGACAAAATCATTAAAAAGTATTAACTCATGTGAACTGACTAACTATTCATTATATTTAAGAATATATATCCAATGCTATTTTATTCGCTTACAAGCCTGTATTTTGAAAAATATCATTTTTCATGTTCTTCTGTTTTCTTTCCTCTTTTTCTTCAAATATTTTTTTTTCTTTCTTGATGTCAGTTTTCTTGTTTCTTTCTATACTCGATTGTAGTCAATATGAAACCATTATTAATAACAAATGCACACACGTGAAATGTATTATGTATGTAAGTTATATGGTGGATTCATTAAAAATATCAGTTGTTAATTTGGCATAAAATGATAAACATTATTAGCGGGACAGGACATTACAGTGCTCTAAAACTTAATATTATTGTCTGTAATAATAAATTATTTAGAATACATGAAAACATATTTTTTTGAAGATGAATATAAAATTTAAATCAACAAACTTTTTAAAATAACACTGAAAAAAGCGGGACAATATTATTTGTCATTTTTTAAAATGCCTTAAACAGACGCGTTTCCCACTTCGCCAAGATATTGTAGTCACTGCTCCCAACTACATACATTGACTCTATTCATTATATGATGACATATCAAGTTGTTCTACATTATAGTGTATGATAGCGTGATTTATTTAATCACCTAATTGTCAGACTATTAATAATACTGCAGTAAGAGCACATTAGTCAACTTTCATTTTCACGAAAATACTTTGTATTCTCATTTTTCTATCTGTTGAATAGGCAACCATTTGAGGAAGAAAACAAGTGACAAAAAAAAAAATATTTTCAGGGCAAAATGTGCGCTATCGTTCAGATACCATTCTTAAAAGTAAGAAAGGAACGAAAAAGATCAAGTAAAGCGCTTATGTTAAGTATTCCATTTGAAATTTAACTAAGAAAACGCAATAAATAGCAAAAAATGGAAATTACATTCACCCGAAAACTGTTTGCGAATACCATTCCCCTTTTCAAATGGCTGATTCAGTTGTTTTCATGAATGGCTTATAACAAGCGGAAGTGCAGATACAGCTTGCTGATTACGGACTCTGATCCCATATAATTAAATGTGAATGACCCGCGTAATCAACCCCAGTTTTGTATAGACTTTCTCAGTGGAATAAGTTCCCAGTAGCTTGGCTGTTTTTTCATTACAACGACTCCCCCCCCCCCCTCATAAAGCTGCTGTTCGGTAAACTCTCCGTAATTCTGGCATTTTATGTGTTGAAGAGTTTTTTAACAATAAATCTGCTATAGGTTTTAAGGAGAATATAATTAAAAAAAATTATAGGAATAGATAATTACAGATATTTTATTATTTTGCCATGTTTCCTTTTTAAGGAAATTTGAAAAAAAAATTGGGCAAAGTGGATTATTTGTGGTAGTATCATTTTTATGCCTCAGAAAAACTTCAAAAATACATAATTTGCTATATAATTTAAATTTATTATTATGATATGTATCTTAAAATTCTGAATAAAAGCAAAACACATTCTTTCGTCTGGAAGATAACTTTTATTTCGGAATCTTTCTCTATTTCGTGCATATGCTATTGATTATCACAAAGTCCATTTAATGCTAAACTTTATGCACGAATTAGTCTTCAGATTATGAATAGATGAGATTTCAAATATCCTCTTTGTGAGAATTGCTAAGAAATTTCTGTAAAGTGCTTTCATTCATTTTCGGAGATGAGAACTTCCAAAAACCTGTGGGTATATTTAATTTTTGTATTTCCTAATTATCAATAAATTAATCTATCACAGGAGGGTGACACACTGGGACTGCTCTGAAAATTATTGACTGGTTGATTAAAGATCCCGTTTCGACAAATTAACTATGCGAAGAAAATGAAACTGATCCTTTAATGATATAACAGTTTTAATAAATTCCAATCAAAAGAGAAAATATTACAATCAAGCTCCGTTTATGCGTTTCTTATTTATGCATCATTTCTTTGCGTCCCCTATTTATTCATAGCCATTATAATGGCAAAGTGATTTATTTATACGACGCAAAGTTTAGGTTATACACGGTGTTCTCCCTTTCCTTGATTGCTCAAACCTTACTACAGTTATTATTCCATCGTTCCTATTAAGAGAGAAACATTTTTTTAATTGATGTATCGATAGAAGACCACTTATCTGATGTTAATTCAAATGTTGATGAAGAAGTATCCACTTTTCTTTAAAGACAAGACACGTTGAAATCCTTTGGAAAACATTGTACTTATGTGTGCACACCAAAACACTAGAAAAAATATTCAATGAATTGAATTCAGTTAATGGTACTGCATTTAATACTTACAAGTAATCAGCGTGTCAGATGGTGATTATATTTTTAAATTAAATATTTAAGTTTTAATTAACGTAACGTTTTCAATACTACGTAGTAATATATTATTAGTACGTTTAAAGATTTTCTATTATTACGTTTCAATGAATTAGTATTATTTATATTACGTATTAATATGTTTTACTACTTTTAAAAAACTTGTTATTGTTACTTTTAAATGAATTAATATTATTTATACTATGTAGTAATGCCTTAAAAAATTTAATGTTATTGTATTTAAAGCCATTAATTGCATAAAATTTCTACTAAGCAAAGCTTTTATAAATTTTTTTTTTTGATTTGGCACCTCCACTTTTATGCATCGTTTAGTGTCGGTTCCTTGAAAGACATATAAACTCTACACTGCTGTAAAATGTGACTTATATGGGCTTTTAATGACTCTCATTACCTGATTGTCCATTTACCGTATATACAGACTATCAGTAATTTACTACAAAGAGAAAGTAATCGTATTCATGTGACGATCCTTTTCCTTTGAATTCTTGCACTACAATGGAATGCTTATTACCTTCCTAGACGGTAGCTTATGAAGTTTTCTTTAAAAAGAAACGAGTTTTTTTTTGTGCTATTCTTTTCAGCAGAGGTAAGTCATCAAAACTTGCTGATGATTTTAGATGACGTTTTAATTTAGTTATATTAACGTTCCGTTTTAAAGCAACACTAGGGTTATTTTGGGATGGATCTCGTAATTTTGAACATCGGTCAGATAACGGCAGACACCTGAGCTGGTACCACCCTCTCCAATCATCCAAACCATACAGGCGGGAGGACGTTTAGCCCCGACGGATTTTGCGTGCACCAGATCCGCTTATACGACGGTTCTTCGGTGGAATCGGATCCCGAACCTGGAACCATCTTGTCCGACGCCGACACTTTTCTACCAGGCTACCGCGGCCCATTAAACGACGGAGTGTTCCAACTAATAAACAGAGAAAGCCAATGGTATTAATGTGATGCCTTTGTGACTCTAACTTATAAATTCAAATTGAAACGTTAAATAGTGCTGTTGATTGAAATTTTCAAATGAATTCCTAATATGACCATTCCATCTAAAATTTTGTCTTAAATTTATAATATTTGATAAAATTTATTG
>JAPMOR010008634.1:437860-487771 GCA_026543865.1 Argiope aurantia
CATCTAAAATTTTGTCTTAAATTTATAATATTTGATAAAATTTATTGGAATTAGATGTTTAAATTTAATTAATGTTTTACTCCGACATATCACAAAGGAGAATGTTGAATGAAACAATATTCCTGATATAACGATGATATAATTAAAAAAACATTTTTAATTCTAGAATTTTAGACTCTAGGAATGGCCTATACAAATGAATCAGAAGACTAAAAACGCGAAAGGTCAGACGATGCTTTCAATAACATAATGATTTTAAAGTTATAATCTTAGCAATTTTTTTTTTGAAATTTGCATAAAAATGTAATTTTTTAAAAATATTGTTTATTCTTGAAAACTATGGTGACAATAATCACAATAATATTTTTATTTTTAATTAGTATACTTTCAAATGCAAATAAATGAATAATAAATATAAGTCCCGAAGATCGAATTGAAAGAAAACAAAAGCTTTTCTCGCGCATTTTGATAATTACTCTTTGATACAAAAGTATTCTTTCAGAAAGATACGCAAATATAGTGGCAAAACATTATTTATTTATTTTTTTGAAAAAATTGTGGCAATGTTAACAATGAAATTAATATAACTCAAATTTGCATATCCATTGTTTTTTATACATAGGATACGTAGACAATACTTCTATTTTTATTGTTGTTGATGATTCCTTGTTAGTCATTTTTATCTTTTACTAATCATCAGTGCATTATTTTCCGTATCTACAATTGCAGCTGGCTTCATTTTAAATTTGAGATTGAAACGAGGCCACTGCATGTTTAAATTCCAATAGGGACGAATTTGATTTCCTTTCACATGCAAAAGAATTCGTTTGTCTGACTCAAACTAATATCAGCTGCTCTAAACAAACTTTCCTTTCTCTCGTGGAAATAAATAGCTTATTTGGAGCAAACCGAAATGTTACATAATGTTACCTCTCAAAGGCCGAATTAAAAATTAATTATATATTTTGGAGGCTATTTTTTTAAATAAAAAATTGACCTAAAACATATTGTTACATTATGTATTAATTTGTTGTTGACATTTGTTATTAAAAATATGCTTCTATTTTTGGAGCATGTTTTCTATTTATTTTCTTGTAGAAAGAAAAAGTTTTGTAACCGTCGAAAAGTACGACCTCGAGATTTTTCAGAATTTACATATTTTCGACCTCGTTAATCTGGAAAACCATTTTTGGAAATATATTAGCTAGCTTGTTGGTTTGTATGTCTGTGAAGAGAAAATCTGAAACAGAAATGTCTCTCTTGACATTAAAATTATAAATATATATGTAGAAAATTGTATCGGGACCAAAATCGATAAATAACATTCTGTTTCAGACAATGCGTTTGCAATTTAGCATGATAGCACAAAATCCAAAGATCTAAAAAATTTCGCATATAAATTATGACGTTAGACAATCTGTTTTTGTCTTTTTTCTTATGTGTATGAGTAAAATAACTAAAAGGAAGCAGCAATGAAATGAAATGGAATTTAGTGCTTGATTTTAAAGTAAAAATTTTAGATATGTATCGAATTTTTGACACAATTTTTCGAGATCGTCAATGCATACCGGATAAGACCATACTAGAAGACAAGGTTAAATTCGAAATTGCTGTGTTGGTCATCAAAATATGAACTTGACATTTTGACGAATCTGCACTTTCCAGATCTCTCCAAGTTCAAAAAACACATTTTGGGCATTAAATTTATCTTTCTGTATATACGAAAATTCAAAAACGCTTTGAGCTAGTGGGAGTTATATGAACGTTAGGCTAAATTTATGGATTTCCATCAAACTTTGAACGAGATCCGTTCACTGGAAGTCTATTTGCTCAAACACATATTAACTTGGTAACTTCAAAACGTGAAGAGCTAGATAAATGAAACCTGGCATACATGTTTAAAATATAGATACGTATTATATATTGACTCAGAATTGACCAAGGGTCTGTTGATCTAAACTTTCGCAATCATATAAGCGCAAATCATATAATTCATATACGCAACGATTTGATGAAATTCAGTATACATTGTGGTTACAACTTTAGTCTCGGGTCAAGGTTGGATGCGGTCAGTCATAAAAGAGGCATTCAAAGTATAGATTCGCATGATAAATTTAGTAAAAATATTAGATTAACGTTCAAAGGTCTATATTTTATAACTGATGCTCCCCAAAATCATAGGCATTCTTGTCCTTAACCAAAGTGCACAATTTTAAGCCGGGGTGAGGGGGGGGGAGGGTGATAATATTTTATTGGAGAGTATGCGCGAGTTTTGGGTAAGTCATTTCTGCTGTTTAGAATTATCTATATCTCCCTGTGAATATGATGACTCAAAAATATTTCAAGTTAAATGGATGAAATTTGGTTTATAAATTGCACATTAAATTTGTGGTTTCTTCAAATTTTTAAATAAATCTATTCAGTGGAAGTCTATCTGTCTGTAACCTTCGCAATCGTATAATGTCAACCGATTGCGAAGAAACTTTCTCAACCTATCGCTTGCACTTGCGCGAAGGTTATAGGCATAGTACATTTACCATATCTAATCTATAAAAATGAATTTTTGTTTGTTCGTACCTTATGTGCTGCCATACCGTTCAACCGATTGCGATGAAACTTTGCCAACTTATTGCTTGCACTTGCGCGAAGGTTATATTTTAAAACTGACAGTCGACAAGAGACAAAAAGTAAACATCAAGCGGCAGATGTCATTCGAAATTAATCGCACATACATCAAACAAAATAAAATTCTTATGATTGATTCCAATCAATATGAGTGAAATGAAATCGAAAATATTTAGAGTAAGCTCTAATACTTTTCTTCTCATTAATGAATAGTTTTTACACAGGATGTTGTCATTCAGCGTGCTCAATATTTTGTCTGCGGCAAATCGCACATATTATGCAGAGTTTATCGCACACATACAAAAGAGAATTATTATTATCGATGCCGATCAAGTTAAGTTATATACAGGGTGATTATAATTAAAGTTTAAGTTACAAAACGCTATAAAAAAAAGAACCACTGATGAGAATGACATCAAATTTGAACGGCATGTTATTGAAGAAGGCGGAAAGCGTATGGCAGAGGAAAAAAATTAGTTTCAAATTTTAGCAACAGATGGCGCTGTAAGCAGCAGAAGATGTAAATTAAAATACCTGTCATGCCCACGACACATTTTAGTGTTATGAAATCGCCAAGTGCACGGCTGTTCCTCAGTTCACGTCTCAGACGTTCGCCATGGGTGTCTGATTGCAGGACCGCGCTCTGCTGGTAAAGATGTATTACAAGAACGATGATTGTGCAAGAGTAGCTCTGCAAAAGTTCAGGACACTGAAGGGTATAAAAGAAGGCGTTGGTCCGATGAATGTCGTGGGTCTGAAGAAATAATGCAAAAATTCGAAACATCAGGTTTGTTTGATGTGTAATCTGGTAGAGGGAGAAAACGAGTGCATTCGACGGTAGTTAAAGAAGTGGCCACAGCATTACAGGAGGGGTCGGCCGGTGGTGTGCAACCATCAGCGCACGAGGAATTGCCCAAACATTGGACAGGCCTACGAGCATGGTGCTGAAAATTGTACGAAACATTCTGCAATGCTATCTATACAAAATTGGCCATGTGCAGGAGTTGCTTCCATCTGACCTGCCAGCAAGGGAGACGTTTGCGTTAGAATTTTTTGTTCGCAATGGAAGTGAATAATGGATGGACATGGAAAATTTTATGGACAGATGAAGTCTATTTCCATTTGACAGGGTACGTCAACACCCAGAATTCTTGAATATGGGCAACAGAAAATTTATTGGCAACGCACCCCGTACCACTTCATCCTGCAAAGGTCACGGTGTGGTGCGGCTTTACGGCATCATTCATCCTACAGCCATATTTTTTCAAGCAGACGGGTACTTCCGCACCTGTTACCGCTACCGTCACTAGTCATCGCTATGCTTATCTTTTGCGCAACCACGTCATTCCAGCTCTGCAACAGCGTGGATGTGTGGATGGAATCATTTTTATGCAAGATGGCGCGCCATCTGTTGCTAAAATTTGAAACTGAATTTTTTTCTTCTGCCATACGCTTTCCGCCTTCTTCAATAACATGCCGTTCAAATTTGACGTCATTCTCATCAGTGTTTCTTTTTTTTATATATAGCGTTTTGAAACTTAAACTTTAATTATAATCACCCTGTATAATGGTAATTTTCTAGTGCAAACAGGAATTTTTATATTTATTCAGTGAATCGACAAACGAAATTTTGGCTATTCAAGCATACATGCTTCAACAAAAAATATGTCCCCGAACGTTCGTCACTAAATAGACCTTTCAGCGCAGCACGTAGAAATAAGCCAATTCGAGATTCTCAAACAGATGAGGGTCGTCAAACGAGCAATAAAGCAGATCGTTTTCCAACTGCAAATTCCCGTGCTTCAGAATCTCAAGGTCAACTTGAGGCAAGAATCGAAAGACAACGTTTATATTTTACCTGTTCACGCGCATCATAATCAAAAGGCCAATATGCAGCAAGAAGCGAGACAACTATTCTTAACGGAAAATTGATTGGAGAAGATGTGCTCCCTCACATTCCCATTATTCCCACAGACATGCCTTTTAATATCAAACGACTGTAGTTCCTCATTCGATTTACTTTCTCGCTGGCCATCAACAAGGCGCAAGGTCAATCACTTCAAGTGTGAATTGAACCTACGAAATCCACGTTTTTCACATAACCATTTGTATGCTGGATACGTACGAGTCGGTCAGCTAAGAAATTTATTTGTTTTGTGTTGAAGGCTGAAAAACAATACTGTCGACACTAAAGCACTTGAATAATAAAGTCAAAAATATAGAATAAATATTATTTGTACTTATCCTTTATATATCATGAAATTTTAATGAATGTATTCATAAGACAAGAAAATGAATATCATTCTTTCTATCATTCCTAATTATACAAAACAGCTATTTTAAATTTCAAACGATATTTCCAAAGTTATTTCTTCTGCGGCAGCAACGCGCCGAGTACCAACTAGTAAATGATAAAAGACAATTACAAGACAAAGTTATTGGGAGTGTTCTCCCCTCAACTTTCTAATATACTAAGACAGACTGGCATCTATTCTCTTTTTATTCTCCTCTGCTTCCTTCCCTGTCATATAGCAGGGTAGGATAGTACAGAAAGAGAGATGTCAAACTGTTGGAAATAGGGTTAAATGGTTGTTCACTATTATTACAAAATAACTCTTTCATCTCCCATGAAAGCAGTTTATTTCAATTTAAAACAAGGAAGACATTAGAAAATAAAAACAGCAATATGCCTAACTCTCTATATTTTTTCTTCTTAATTTAAAAATGTAACACACTGCTTAGAATCCAGTGGCTAAAAGCATGTAGAAAAGCTTGATTGGTTATGATATCATAGCCATAAAATTTACATAATCATGACAGATAAATAAAAACAATTCAACTCGACAATTCAACATTTAGAAATAAAAACAAACAATGTATCTTATTAGATTGTTGATAGTCAAAAAATCACGAATTTAAGTCATGAAAAAACTAATAAAAGACAACACAAACTTTCGTAGGTCATGACAGTTCGTAAGTGTGACTGCTCCCCCCTCCCCCCAACCCACCCCGCACTTCCTCGTGTAGCAGTGCGTTTTGTACTTCTTCATATAATGCATAAAACATCTTTCTTTCTAACTAATGTATTCAAAATTTCACAAAGACCTAAAATTTTAATTGCAAGACTGCATATGTAAAAATCTGTCTTTACGTTTTTGAATTATCAAATTCATATGCATATGGGCAGATAGACAGATTTCCCTTATACAGATTTTATTCAAATTTAATATAAATATATAAATTTGTTATTAAAGATCACATATTACATTTTATTGATATAGATTAATGCTATTTTGTGATATTATGTTCATAGGTGGGCAGACAGACATAATTCCAGAAAATTTCTTTTTCGGACTTGGGGAGAATGTAAAATGTGAAAATTCGTTGAAATTTCCAGATCAAGTTTTTGACGTTTTTAATATTTACCCTTTTTTCGAATGATAGAAAATAAAAATAGATAAAAATATTGTTTGGAAACTAGTTGTAAATTACCTTCATTTCAATCTCGTTATTTTTTATCGGAACTTTAATGCTGTAGAAGAAAAACATTACCAGAAACTGCAGTTTAAATATATGAAAGAGATAGTTTTAATGATCAGCAATAAAATGAGCATTCCAGTGGTGTGCAGAACTTAACATTTGTCAGTGAATACGCGTTGTGCGCAGCTCTGGGGGAGTTTAACCCTCGAGGCTCCCATAATTGATAAAGCGCTTTTGTTAAATTGAATTTTCGCACCTAATCGATACACCGCTACGCTACAGAAATGGTTTGAATATGAAATAAAATTCAGGTGCTATAAATATCTCAAAAGGAAACAAACTGATTTTCTAAGAAGATGTTTTTATAAAAATATTAACTACTTTCTTGCAAATAGATGAATATACTGCGAATACCCTCAGAAGTTTAGATTGGTTTAGTTATATTAACGTCCCGTTTGAAGCACCACTAGGGCTATTTTGGGACTGACCTCACAATTTTGAAACACCGTCAGATGACGAGGAGACACCTGAGCTGGCACCCCCCCCCCCTCTTCACACCACAAATTGTTAATACAAACTAGAGCATGAAAAATATTAAATCAAAAAACTTTTATCTCAACAGAAACTATTCCACTCTTACAATTTCTATCTAAAGCAATTCTCTCTTGAGGTGCTTTTAAAATAATCTTCTTTTTAATTTCTTATATAAGAAATATACAAAGAGAAATGTAATGGTTAAAAAATTTTGAACATTAAGATTTTCATGAATATATACGTTTTAGGTCCTCTTAAAATGAAAAAAAAAAAAAAAAAAATTGAAATTATGTTGGTTTGATTAATTTTGAATGTGATAACTTAAAACTTGTTATATGCAAGCTGTGGTGGTATATAGGTTATTAGGATCTGTGCAGGAAGCAACAGGACGAATGTTGTTGGAAACATTTCTTTAATAATCACATTCACACGCTGAAACATACACTAACACAAAGACAAGACATTCACGCGCGCGGCTTCACAGTTCAGCATCACATCTCATTCTAATTACAATCGCAATGCACTATGGGATGGCATATGGGATGGCCTAATCAGGCATCGCCATCTAGTATCCAAAAGAGAAGATAAGAGCAATGCAACTGCTACATCCTCCCTCTACACCAACGAATACCGTCCCGGTGAGGTGGTGTGTTTTGGGATATTCTCCCCTTAGATAGAAAAGCCATTTTTAATTATTGAAAAGAGATAGGAAGTTAAACAAGAAAACTTGAATATGAAATATCAGTTACACACTTACCCTCTGTTTCGAATGTACAAAAAAAAATCTATAAAGTAGGTAGAACACAAATGATTTAAATCTCCACTTTTTTTCTTTCTTTCTTTTTCTTTTTTTTTTTTGAAGAATGCAAAATATTTATAATACTCAGTTAGGAGATAAATATATTTTCAGCAATGGAAAAAATATTTATGTTCAAAAACTTTATATTTTGGATGAAGCAACACATAAAGACAGAAATTAAATTCAAATTATTTCAATTGTTAATTTTAACTGTAAGTATATATACACATTTAATAAAAGAAAAGCAGATATAGCAAATAATTGCTATTAAATTTGCGTAAGTACTTAAAAAGAATTAGATTTAAGAATTCTTAACCATAAAAATAATATTCTGAGAATCAGAAATAAAATTGCACATTTTATACGATTAAAAGACGGTATATGCTGAATAATTACTCAGAAAAAAAATAATAATAAATCTATCAGAACAGTTTATCATAATACCAAAATACCATACAATTGAAAAAAGAAAAGTTTAGATTAATCACTTTGAGAGCGACTGAGCTTATGAATACTTAATGAGACTTGGCGCGTCACTCAAAGGCACATAAAATGGTATCAGAAAACAAGAACAGACAGTTTTGGTTTCGGTTCGCAAACTTACGGACCAAGAAATGTATCAAGTCCGATAAATTACTTCGTGCTTAATTAAAATACAGAAATACAACAACAACTTGAAATTCACTATATAGAATACCTTAATATTTAAAAGATTACGCACTTTCAATGATTGAGATCAAATAACAAAACAATACAGATATTTCAATATGTAAACTAGCAACGATGAATAGGCTATAAAACAGAAGTAACTTAGAAATTATTAAATTTTAAATAGTATGAAAACATTTCACAGAAACCGAAGAATTTTGGTGTATTCAAACATGAAAGAATGTTGCTAGAATGTATTTCAACGAAACAAATGCTGGATGCTATTGAAGTTAAACACTAACAACAACAAAAAAATGCACAAGTGTTATGACACTTGTCTGAGAACAGGTATGGACAGGAACTACCAAAACAAAACTGATGAATTTTTCCGTGCTGTAAATTTGATAAACAGAAACACACTTTCTTCACTGGATTTAAATGCAGATTTTTGCTGGAGATGCGCCAATAATAAATTATACTCGGTACAGGGGCCAACGTCCCGTACGAGTTAGGATTTAAAACTGAATTCTGGAATACTCCTTAGGATATCAAGGAAGCGAAAATGGCAGACACTGATTCTGTTTTGAGGACTGATGTCTGGAACACAATGATGGACAGTTCTCGGGATGAGAATCATCACATGTGTCAGGATGACACGTTCTCGGGATGAGAAAACTGATGACATGTGTCAGGATGACACGTTTCATAATTTGTTGCGGACGGGAAAATTTTCTTGCGATTTCACTTCCGTTTCATCATTTCACTGAAACACATTGATGAACCATTCCCGGGATGGGAAAAATTATTCTGTGTCAGGATGACACGCCAATGTGGTGGCGAGAAAATTTTCTTGTGATCGTCGGGACGACATCACTTTCGTTTCCTCACAAATTTTTTCCCGTCGGGCCCCACGTTGGGCGCCAATGTGTTGGAATGTAGATTATTATGATCTGTGCAGGAAGCAATAGGACGAATGTTGTTGGAAACATTTCTTTAATAATCGCATTCACACACTGAAGCATACACTAACACAAAGACAAGACATTCACGCGCGCGACTTCACAGTTAGGCATCACATCTCATTCTAATTACAATCTCAATGCACTATGGGATGACCTAATCAGGCATCGCCATCTAGTATCCAAAAGAGAAGATAAGAGTAATGCAACTGCTACATCCCCCTCTGGCTCCGACGACGTCCCGGCAAGGAGACAGAATTTGAATTGTCTGGAAGTCTATTGGTTAAGAGTAATGCAACTGCTAGAAAGCTATATTATATTTAAGCCAAGAGTGCGTGTCTTATTTTTCAGTAGCGCTATCTAAGGCCATGAGTACGACTTGACTAGACACACATCACAACCCTTTTTACGCGGATGACTTCATTCAAGCATTTCATTCACTTATCCACAAGTCATAATTTGTGGATAAGTGAATGAATCAGAGAACGATCACCCGTCTTCCAGTACCCCCAGATGTATTACTCTGGACATTGAGGACTTTGTGATCACGACAGATTTATAGGTGGGCCAGCCACCACGCACATGGGGAATCTTCGGCCGACGAATTTCGAACTCGCAATCCAAGAGACGCGAATCTAACGTCCTACGAACTAGGCTAACCCACCCCGGGATAAAGTTCTTATTACCAGAATTGCAGATGTGTATCTAATTTTGTATCGATTGTGATATCAGATTGGTAACCTATCTTTATGTCTATTGGCTTTTATATAAAGCAACGAAAGAAATATGGGAAATTTGGCGCGCGGTTTTGAGACCAAAATTACAGATCCAAATCAATTTCAAACTAAATTAGGCTTAGCAAAAAAAAAAAATCTAAAATGCATTTTTGATTATTTGTTTATATTTGTGTGAATAAAATCCCTCATAAACTCTGCAATATAACTAAGATAAATTCGATATGTCTTGATTTTGGACTCAATCGAACAAATCAAAGAAGTCCAAAATGCATACTCGGTAGTTTGTTAACAATTTACAATAGTTTACAAATCGAACGAATAAGTACGATACATTTTACATTTGGACTGTCACAAATATTAAAAGTTAAAAAAACAACAACTTTAGATTCATTCAGGTAAAACGAAAATGTTCAAAATACATACTCTGTTATCTATTCGCTGAAGTGTGAACGTAAAAATTCGCGAATTCAATGAGATAAATACATGAAATTTGACAGGTGGCTTTTTCTCCCACAAAAATGGAGATAAGAATCAGTTAATGTTTTCTGTGCTAAGAGATCCAGAACGCATATGGTTACCTAATCGCTTGTTGTCAATATAATAACTCATAAACGCAACTCTCAAACGTAAATGAAATGAATGGCTTTTTCTCCCACAAAATTGGAGATAGGAATCAGTTAATGTTTTCTGTGCTAAGAGATCCAGAACGCATATGGTTATCTAATCGCTTGTTGTCAACATAATAACTCATAAACGCTACTCTCAAACGTAAATGAAATTCAATATTTAATCTTGTCACCGAAAACTAAAGATTTCAATCAAATCGTACACTTAATCGGTTAAAGTAAATAAGTTCAAAATGCATTTTTTTTTTACTTTCTCGTATTTGAAATACAGAGACAGTACTGAAGAACACATTTTTGGAAAATATTCATCCGTTTGTCTATTTGTATGTCTGTGATAAAGATAACTCAAAAACGCTTTGAGCTAAACGGATGAAATTTGCATGCATGCTTAAAGCCAGGTTTGTAGATTTTTATCGAATTCTGAGCAAACTCTAATTATGAGAAGTCTGTCTTTCCGGCTGTTCGAATATAAGTTAGCATGATAACTTCAAAATGAAGAGAGCTAAATAGATCAAATTTTGCACGCAGATTTAACATCTATAATGTGTAACCTATCCAATTGCGAGCAAAATCCAGTAACGGGTTGACTGTCTGCCGGCCTGTTCTTACAGAAACATGTAAACGCAATTTATCAAAGACGTAGTGACTTAAATATATCAAATTTAGTTTGAATTTTTGTGTCAAATGACTACAAGTACAGTTTTGTGTCAAATTTCTATTTCAATAGGCGGGGAAAATGTGTCTAAAACGCCTATTCGAGTTTTAGATACTATTAACGCATGCCAGGGATTAGTCGCCAAAATAACTCACCAAGGATGGCACGATAGATGCAGTAAAAATACTAAATTTACGCCAAATATTAATATTTCGTAACTATTACACCCTGATGCCATGAAGGCATTCGTCTTTATTTTAGAGTATGCGAAAAAATGTTAAAAAAAAAACCCTTCCGTTTTTTTTCTTCAAGATATTATAAAGCTAAAAAAAAGAGAGTTAATTATTACTATTATTATTATCATTATCGAGGGAAGAATATTCCTGCTGGTTAAATACGCGATAATTCTATTTTAATCTAACTATGCGTTCAAAATTTGACAACAGAGTAACGTGCCTTAACTTCTTTAATATCATTACATAAGCTGGTACAATTTTTCATTGGATAATTTTAATAAATGCATTAATTTTAAAATTACTATTTTATTACACTGAAATTTCGTATCTTCCTTATTTCTTTGTAAAACAAAAAGAGAATATACAAAATAATAACCAACGAAATAAGCTCTAAGATAAACATTTATGTCAAATTTTATTTGAAAGTAAATAATTCATTCCGAAATTTAATTCAAACTACGAGTGTTATTTTGGTTAGTAGGACACGGGCATATCACGTGGACCGCTATAAAATCCCTTCCTGAAACGTTAATATTATTACTTTTTGAAATATTCTTTGTTACGTGCATGTTTCTTTCCTCATCAGAAATTCTTCCGCAATTTGCGTATTTAAGAAACGCCTGGCAACAAGAGGTCGATTTTATGCAGAAACATTAATTATTGAGACGTCTTTCCTGGAATCCTTGCGTAAGATTTTGCGAAAACATTGTTTCGATGAATAAATTATAATCTGTGGTTTTTCATACCGATGCAATTGGATTCGTGTTACTTTGTTTCAAAAATAGAAATTTAAATATTTAGAAAAAATTCAAAACCATACGAGGCTGAGTAAAAAGTAATATAGATTCATTTAATAATACTACTTAAAAGACTAGACAGAAGCCTTGGGCCGTAAGGCTGAAAGAGGACCACAAGCATTTCGATTAGGAAACTCTATTTTCACGATTGCCAAATAAAGATGTTTGTAAAAAAATAATACGACTTCTATGAATGATTAAATTTTACGGCAATGATAATGCTTTATCAAATATAAATGGTGAGGTTTTCATTTGTTTTTACCTTTTATTTATTGATGGTACTGTAAAGTATCGTTTAAATTTGGCTGATATCTTTACAATATGGTTATTTTTTCTTACAGTATTTGAATCAACACGAAGAACGTATTTGCAATAGAAAGCAATAGATATCAATTAAAAATAACATAAAAAAATCTATTATTATTAATTTAATCAATTTAATTATTAATTAAAAAGTGTTTTTCTTCTTCCTGGGTTTATTCTGTACCAAAACTTAACTAATAGTTCTAAAATAAATTTGAAAAAATCGATGGTAAAATAATTCGGTAAATAAAGGATCAATATGTACAGTGAGTTATTAGAATACTTATAAAATCGAACATTTGTTTTAATAATGTTGTGCCTAAAGGTGAATGCCAGACTGTTTGGAGCCATAATAGATGAATAAAAATATGTACATATTCATAAGCTTAATAAAAATAAAAATTAAATTAAATTTAAAATAGATCATTTGTTTGTTATAAATGTATTGAAAAGTGAATTTAAGTTTGCCATCTTATTAAAAGACAGATCTCGTAATATGTACTACTTAGGGCCAATAAATACCCAAATGTACTACTTTTGAAAGTCTCAAAATCCTATAGAAAACAAATTTCTCATGGATTTGGAATCTTTCCTTAAATTGATATATTCAAGTTGTTTCAAAATTTGTATGATAATCTTTCACTAGATTCCTGTTCTGTTTGCTTTTAACAATTTAGCGCAATAAACTTCTAATTGAAACTATTTTCAGATTCATTTGGTTTTATTTTTACCGATTCATATTTTGACGATTTTCTACGCAAAATAGAATTCTATGTTTATTTCATTGGTTGATTCGTAAAAAATATTTGGTTTCAATAATCGTTGGAAACTTCTTTTTATATCATTGAAAAGAACAATACAGAAAATATTTTGTCAGATTTCTAGGAAAATTTTTTTTTGCAAGTATTAAATTATAAAGAAGATAAAATCTCTAGACCTAGCCATCATTTACATAAGTTTTAAACTTAATTCGTCTATCTTTTATTTATTTTTTTATTTCCAAAATTATCTCTTATTACATAGCAGCAATAACGAAATGCATTTAATAACATAACAATGCGTTTGAATATGCAGTGATAAATAAAACAATAAAATGTATAATAATATAAATTATTTTTATACTAATGCATTATATAAATGTATACAATTATAATAAAAAATCTTTTTAATTAGAGAAAGCATAGTTCGAGAATAAAGTTAGCATATCTGAAAATTTATTTGTTTATTTTTTAATTCTGAAGTAGTGCAATATTGGTTTTTAAACAATAATATGTTACTAATTTCTAAGTGAAAATTATAGAAATTTTATTAATTTTTAATTAAAAGTTTAATTGAAACTTTGAAAAATTCTTTCTTCTTTCTTATAACCGACATGTATTTATAGAAATAAATACATGTCAAATTTAATGGCTGTAGGTTCAACGATCTAGCTTACTAAACGAATAGGCCCACTGTTTGACCATTTTGACAGATCAACACTTATGATGTATAATGCATATCACAATTTGACAATATCAAATTAAAAAAAAAGTAATATTTAACATAAATAACTAAAACTCCTGAAATAAAACTGTCAAATTAAATATTTTCAAAATATCGTAAAACCTTAGAAATAAAACAAAAACTTTGAATACTCTGAACATCTATAAAATCCAACCATAAATTTTGGATGGAATGGACGTATAAAAATTAAATGATTACATATCTCTTAGATATACAAATTTATCGTATTGATTTTTTTATTACAGCCATTATTGCAAAATGGATGCTGCTCGTCTTAGAGAATTCCCAAGAGAATAAATAATCGTTTACCAAATACGCAATTTTCTGATAAATCTTACTTGCTATGATGTAAAAGTATAATCTTTTTCTTAGAAATAAATGGATTTATATTTATTTTCTACGCATTTCTAAGTACTTAACTACGATACGTTATTCTAAATGCAAGCTTCGTGAATGTAAATTAAATAAAATTCTCCTTCAATTTAATACTTGTGCTGTGTTACAGTAGATTTTTAACCAGGTATTGTTTTTAGACAGTCATATTTTCTGCAAATTACGTGATACAAAGATAATAATGCAAAACTCTAGAGGGCGTAGTTTTATATCTAGATCTATTGAAGTTGGCAATTTGATACTTCTTAGATAGGTAAATACACCCTAAAAAGGAGATTTTCAACATTTTAATTAGATTTTTAATTTGTCAAGAGCAAATCGAAAATTTAATGATTTTAATAAATATTATCGCAAAAACAGTTTTCAAACTGCTTTAGAATTTAAACTAGATTAAAAATTTTAATTATTGCACGAAAACCATTTTTGCATTAACTTAGAACTTAAAAGAATTAACTTTTCATTTATACCAACTTTCTTTGTCGGGCAATTACTTTTTTCTTTGGTTTTCATAAATTTTTCAGACTTATTAGTTTATTTTTAGTAAAAAATTCTTGACCCTTTTGTATTTTAAACGAGAAAGCTCCATTCTTCTACGACTGAAACTAACTAAATAATGAAGCTTTGGACATCGAAATTTGAGATCGTTTCATTCGCCTGAATTAAGATCAATCAATCGAAGACTAATTTTTGCGTGAAATCATTATTGATTGGCTTAAAATAAGGCAATTCCAATCGTCACAGCGTGTAAGTTTAATCTCAGAATTATAATTTTTTCTTTTAAAATACCAGTATATTAAGAATACTTTTCTAAATATTATTTATGTGATATGAGGATGAATAAAATGTTAAATTTCCTATTTTTTCATTAAATCATGTATTGACTCAAACAATGCAAAATATAATTATTTACATCATTTGATGCATTTTCCCAATATAATGTATATACTTATCTCCAAGATTTAATAACTATCCACTAATGTAAATAAGTAAATAAATAATAATCTACAAATGATAAGTAAATAAGTAATCTACAGATGATAAGTAAATGATAATCTACAAATTCAATGATTCTTTTACATTTAATTTTTCTGAATGATTTTTAAACTCGTTGTTTTCAAAATGGACTTAATTGGCCAATAGTTACTTATATATTTTGGTAAATATACCTTAAAATATAAAAATCTTCAGCCAAATTTTTTAATGTATAGATAAAATATTTAAAATTGTTAAAAAAGCTAAAATTTTCAATTAATCTAGTTTCATTTTGAGAAGCAGTTGATATTACTACTCTAAATCTTCGTGATTGCGATAAACAGTTTCAACTGAAAAATAAAACAAATGCAAAAAGTTGAGCTTAAACATTTCAAAAATTCTTTCATCTGCCAGTGATGTATTTTTATGTATAAATTGGATAGAATAATTGAGAAAAGAAATAAACCGCGTTTCGGAGGTTAAATTGATTTTAAAAAATATATATCAAATCAATAATTGCTCTTTTCTTTTCACCAAAAGTCTTTCACAATAGATGAAAAGATGTTATGTTTAATGAATTTACTAATTTTAATTACTAAGAAAATAGCCTTCCAGTTGTTATGTTTTTGAAAGATTCCAGATTTGAAATCTAGTTCCATGAATTCGTCATGGATATGGGATTAATGCAAGCTAAATATAACATTGTGGGACAAACAATCCACTTTTAATATGGAATCGAAACTTCTAGAGAGTTTGCTGTCTGATATTTCGTCCACGTCATCTGATCATGGTTCAGAATTACAAGATACTCAAATAATCTTAATATTATTCCAAAATAAGACGTTAATATATAACTAAAATAGCTTAGTGTTAGGAAATTATAGCTCTAATAGTGGATTGTAGGGTTTAATTACGATTGAGATAGGATGAGAGCATGAACTGTTTCAATTAAATCTTTTTCATTTTTGTAAGATTTGTGGCCTCCTCTTTAAATATTTGGCATTAAATCGAAAAATATTTCTAATTTAACATAACATTTTATTAATTCTGGAAAGCCTGCGGCTTCATCCAAAGTTTACAGTTATGAATTTTGAATATACAGCCCTTTGTTGTATATTTCATTATTTTAGCATATTTTACTTCCTATGAATATTTTTTAAAAAACGTTTTTCGATATAACGCAATATCTCTATAGAAATGATTATTAAGAATACTGCAGCGCACATTTTATTCAGATCTCTTTCAAATGCCATATCAATTTTGTTTCTCTAATTCTTTCATGCAGTTTTATCAAATGCTATAGTCAACCTCTCGTTGCGTGTCTGGGTTACGTTTATTCGAATTCCAAAGCCAATTTCAGAACTTTTGTTTGGTTCTGATAATAAGCCAAGAGGATAGTCATTTTATGTTATAGCTATTATTAACTATAATAGTCAAAGAGTCCTAAAATTTACTATCAACAACAAAGGACTTTGAAAAGCTTCTCTTTTAATCTAACACAGCATCTGCTAATATACTCAGCATATATTTGACTATTGATTCGCTTATAAGAAGTTTTTTCTTTGAGTCTATTTATCACTAGTTGTTCCCTTTCAAAATAAAAACTTGAATCCGCTTGTGGCATGTCAAAACTTTAACAAGAAAAAATATAAATAATTCAGTCAATACTGACATCGAATAACAACTTTTACTCAGTATGCCAAATTGAATATCGATAAAAATGTGTGTGCGTTTCTTTCTTGGCCCGCCCTAATAAACACTGGGTTCCGTTTCCTGTCACCCACAAAGTTTTGATAAGAAAATGATCTTGTAAAACTAGGTACTCGGTTATTGATCAATAAAAAGAAGTTCAGTAAAAAATATTATTCAAATTTTTTAGGGAATTGTTTTATTTCGATATTTAATCTGGCAAAGACCATAGAATTTAAAAGAAAAGAATATTATTAAGATATTATTTAGGACCACAACGTATGTTGATTTATTATTACAAGGAACTTTATCTATGTAATATTTTTCTTTTATTTATTTTTAAAGCGTTTGCAATAAATCCATTCTAGTATTTGAAAATGCTTGCCTTTTTTGTTCATCGGTAAATTTAAAAATTAATACTCATACATAAATTTAAAGTTGTATACATAAAGAGAAATACTCTAGAAAAAAAAAGGGTTTAATTAATAAACTCTTGTGAATCATTTTTTTTAATATTGTAATCATGAATGTTTTTCGCGGGTTTTTTTATAATATAAATCTATAATTTTGTCCGATTTTGATGACAAAATGAGATTTTAAATAAATCCCTCACCCAGGAAAAAATATATTCCAAACGAATAATCGGATAGCCGAAGGTCAGTTCCAGTGAAATGGAAAATTTTATTGTATTTTTTTCCGTTTGCGATCATTTACTGCGAAAACGTGAAATGAAATGGCGTCAGAACAACAATACGAACTTTGAATTTCAATTTTTTTGGAAATAGGAATTGAATAAACAGATACGATAAACACAAAGAGTGGATTTCATAATAATTATTCCGCTTGCAATCATTTATAGAGGAAATGTGAATTCCTAATATCTGTGGCAGAACACTAATTTGCATCCTCTTTCATACAAATGAAATGATCGAAATTTAAATTTTTAAAAAAACCAGCTGAAAGTAGCTTACTTTTTTTTCATACAAATTAACCTGCATTTTAATTTTAAGATTAATATCTGGGTGTTTGATATCATTCAGAATTTAATGTTATAATCAAACAAACAGCATTAACACTTTTTCATTATATACGACTATGAATTTAATATCAAAATAGCAAATTTATTTATAGAAAAGCATTCATACAAAGATTAAAGATACTGAGGACTATCACAGAAATCGCTTATATTACTTATTGCGGAATGGTAGTAATGAATGTAAACATATCAATGTACGAAAGTTTCAGGAGACTGCTTTTTACAGCGTTTCTACAGTTGAACTTCATTCAACACTGTCATAATTAAATAAAATTATTATAATATAAATGCTGTTCATCTTGTCAAACACTTCATTCAGTCAAAAGATATAAAAGAAATTAAGAAATGAACTTAAATCGACAAGTGAAAAAATTATTAACTTCCAAAAGCTATTAATTTTTCCAAAAGATTTTTGCATTATCTTAAAATTCAAAAAAATTATCTTTTTAATGATATTGATTTTATTACTATACAATTTTTTCTTTACTTTTAATAAATTATTTAAGTTTGATTTACAGTGTTACGATGCTTTTAATGTTAGATATGGTTTAGTTTGGTTTGAAGAAAGCTATTTTTTAAGAGTATGTTCACCTCGGTTGATTTTTTAGTGTTATGAAATTCAAACTCATCCGTCAAAATATTCAATCGCATGCTTTTACTGATGTTGAAATTAAGATAAAAAATTACTTTTTTATCATTAATTCCAAAACAGGATTTTCACATTCTCTTATATTTAATAATATATACACTTTTAATTTATTGCAGATTGTTTGAGTTAAAGTCCGATTTTTAATTCGTATAAAATAAAATGAAATTTTAAAAATTACATTCCATATCAATCATTTAATAACCAAAAAAATCTCAATCTTGGCGAGCAAGCTGGTCGCCAAAGGCGGCTAGTCTAAAATATAATCTTTAAAAATATTATGAATGGTGACAGTATAATTGTATACGGAAATACAAACTGAAAACAAAAGTGCTGATAGGAAGAAACTACTGAATTTGTAACCTCGTTCCAAGTTCCAAGAATTCTCTTATAGAGCTGAGGTTCAGCCACATCCGTTCTGCGTTTTGTGTGGAAATGAGTTCCCTTCTGATTCATTAAAGGAATTGTTACATCCTTTATGAATGATGTGACAATTCTTATAATGAATCAGAAGAAATAATTACTAATTCATCCTTTTGTATTCTTGGTAACTCCTGGATCCTTGTTTGTGGCAAATGTGGAATCTGTCTCACTCGCACAAAGTTATGACTTTAGCGATGTCTTAATCGAAGAAGTTATGTTTCCTGAAATATTAGCCCCAAACAGGAGTTGGGTGATTGCGGGTTTCACATATTACAGATTTATAGTTTTGTAGTAAAATTAAAATGAAGTTATTAAAAAGATTTGGTAACGCGTTATTATTTTCTAAGTAGAAGTTTCAAAAAATTATTTCCTACGCTTTATTCTTGAAATTTATTGTTTCTTAAACACATAATTCCACTGGTTCCAATGGTGTAGAATTAAAATTTAATTCAATTAATTTTTGACTGATAATTAAGTTCTGAGAATATTAAAATAGTGTGTTGTTATTAACAATACATATATATACTAAATTTTCGCATAACACATTCGAAATTTTGTGAAAAAAATTATTACAGAATTCCATTTTTGCAAGCATGATCAAGCTGAGTTTAATCAATTTGTTTAATAAAACTCCTCATTTCTAAAAATTGTAAGATAAATTTCTCACATAAAGATGCTTTCAGTAATTTTACTACGGAAAACAAGAAATCAAGATAAGTTTATTCAAGTTATTAAATTAGGTGTTTGATTTCTTTAACCACCCTTTGATTTAAAGCGATATTTGAGTTAAGAGCTAAAATATAGAACGATGTAAAGATTATCCTCCCTCCTCCACCTTCTTTTGTATGGAGATAACAGGGGAAGGAAAATTATGCTCCTCCTTTGATTTCATGGGCACTAGGATCATGAGGCGGGAAAAAAAATGCTACTGATGAGAACTTTTCAATATGATTACACAAGTTAAAGTTGAAAAACGACGAAAATAAGAGGTTAAAAATAACTTTCCTATTCTAATGTTTGAGCAGTGGCAGTTGCCGAAAGAATTTCAATTCAGAAGTTGTTTGTTACGATACAGGATAATTACGCTAAATTGAATTATTTTTCTGTCTTCAATCTTGAGGGAGTTATAGGGAAATGAAAATTTTCACACCACATCACTTCCAACTCCCATTTGGGGACTTTTCAGAAATGAAGAAGCTTCCAATATGATGGTTGGCTCCCGCCACTCTGGTGTGTACAGAAATGGTGGGAGTCAGCTATCTCTTATCGATGACGAGACGTACTTACCACGGGAAGGGTTGTACCGTGGCCAGTGATAATTCATATGACTCAAATATATTTCCCGCCAGTGTTGTTGTCGCGGCGGTCTGATCATTCTGATTTTAGCGACTGCCTTCGGACGAGGCGGAACAGCCGGTTATGATTATACTACATCCAACCCCTTTTGAGATGGATAGATCACCTACGTGCTCATCCGATATTTTCACCCTTTATACAACATATCATTCATCCCTACAATCTCATTGAAAATTAATGTAGTTACCATTTTCACATGATATCTCTAGCTCTAACAAGCTCTGGGAACCATGTTCAGAGAAATTGTGAAGAAATTTCCACTAAATTGTGTGAATTGTAGAATAAATACAGATACCACAACGGATTTATGTTAAAATTAATTAATTCTGCAAATGATATTAAAAAGATGAATTCATTTATATATTTACTCTAAAAACTGTAAAAATCTCATACTATATTCCAAAATTAGTTACAAATGTTGCAACAAGTGATGATGCACAAATCAGTTGCTACACGGAGTTTCAGAAGAAGACTGTGAACTGTCAAATTATAAGTCTGTAAAAAGCATTCAAAGATTGAAATTTCTATCATTTACTAATTTTAAGTTTTCAAGATCAGATAAATTTTTTAAGCATGTAATCGCTACTGTAAACAATGCTTTTCTATATGCACCCCAAGAAATAATCGTAGGAAAGAAATCAGTTGAATATAGAAGCCAATCTATGTCGCTCTAAACCTTTGTTGTATGAGTAGGGATTGGATTCCTTGGAGGGACTGGAGTTGTTTCAAATGGTTGAGGAAACCACAAGTAGGATCAGCAGTAGTGTCTTTTCTTTAAAAAAATGTATCTAACTGCAGATACAGTGACACTTGTCCCCATTTAAACTTAGCAACTAAATTTGAAACTACTACGTGAGATTTTTACAACATTAGAATAAACATACCATTAAATTCATTATTCGATCGTTCTTCATTGCCAAGTTATTTAATCTTGTAATGAGGTAATCCTTTTTTTGCTCTATAATATTCTAACAAGGAATCTATAGAAAAAGAAAAAAAAATCTCGCTTAAAAAGCAAGACTATTTATTTCATTTATCGAAGTCTTACTATAGAAAAACTAAAGACAATTTTTCGCAAACAGTTATCAATAATTGTGATTTTTTTTCACGGGTAGTATGATAATACATCTTATTTTCATATCAGATGTGAAAAAAATCAGAAATATTCTTTAGTAGTAACAAAAAATTGTTATGTTTATTATTTTTGTGTGTGTGAATGTCAGTTTTCATGGCCGGTGAAAATAGTTAAACAAGTGAAATCGAATAAAAACATGCATTTTTTTCCTACGCTGTTTTTTTTCTGAAGTTGCTGTTTATTTGCCTTTCAATAGTAGTTGATATGAAATACATTCACTTTATTTTCCCTATTCGATTTCCTTTTAATACTAACTGCTAACCAAACCAAATAATACCCGATAACTAACTGCAACTAAACCAGATGAGAACACATTTATTTATTTTGTGTTTGCGTGCTTATAGAGGAGGTAACAATTGTTCTAAAACCGCAATAAATATTTCTGTGCCCACCTGTTACAGTATTCATATGCTACTGTACCGTATAGCTCCACCTGCCGACAGCTAAATTATGCATCTAAATATGAAACTTCTTTTGCTGCTTCATCTATACTTATAATAAAGCTCAATGTGTGTGTGTGTGTGTGTTGGCGCTCTACAGACCAGACCATTCAACCTACAGCTACCAAATTTGGCACGAGTATACCTTGGAGGCCGGGAATGTGCACCTGGGGGTTATTTTTTCGAATTTTTAACTAGAATTTTACTTATTTAAAAATTAAGCGAAATTTTGACGTGTTTCTGCTATAACTGCCGAAAATATTACCGCACAAAAAAGATTTTTACATGAAGTTAAAGATAAAAAATTTATCTTTTAAATGATACTTCTGTTTTAATCTTAAAATTAAATTTCCACTTTTAATGAATTTTTAAATAAATATTTTAACTATTTTTTTCAATAATTTTTTTCATCAAAAATAAAAATGAGGATTAAGCACGTTTCGCATTCATGAGAAAAAAATAGCTTTTTCAAAGTGTTGCCATCACATTGATTAAAGCCCTAACTGAAAATAAATTAAATCTTTTTGGAAATGAAATCTGCAAAAATATAATTTTCGGCAAGTGTCTGTAGGAAATGAAACAAATATGAAATATTATTTTTTCTAAAAAACAAATTCAAGAAAAATTATTTTATGATCTTTTACACTCTCTATACAGGGTGTTTATTCAGTCCCGGATCCATTTTGATATTTAATGACTCATAAAATAATGAAGATGTAAACAAACTTATGGCATTTATTAATGGAATAACTCATATATTTTCCTTTTCAGGTTTGAATATTTTTACTTTTGTAAATATCGTCTGCGCGTGTTTTTAATTTCAGATAATTTCATTTTCTGTACTTTTCTAAATATCGTCTGCTTATTAATTGCATTTTTCTCTCTTTTGTTTCTGGCAACTATTGAAAAGTTATGTTTACTTTTGATGTGTTTGTTCTATATAGTACTTTTGTATGTGATGTTTTATTCGATCGGATATTAAGGAGAATGCATACACCACAAGAGAAAGCACAGATTTTATGGTGGTCATAGAGTTAATTTCAAATCAACTAAATCACTGACTTTTAAGAGTTAATTTCAAATCACTTAAACTGACTGATTTATGAAGATTTGAATATCACTATTCAATAAAAAAAGGATAATTTTAGATTTTTCATCTATCGTTTCAAAGAAAATACGCCAATAAGCGCTCAGGTTTCTCAAGATTAATTGGCCTAAGATTATGAAAATGGTGAGTTTTTCTAAATTTTTAACATTTAAAACTTCATAAATAAGTCTTAGTTGATCGTGGAAAATAGAAACATTCATCCATTTATTTAAAATTTGGTGCGTCCAGAATATTTATCAGAATATGATACCTTACTGCATTAAATTTAGACTTCATAATTTTTGAAATATATTTATAAGCAGGAACAAAATATTATTATTGATTTCATTTCAATCTTTTTGAAAGCAAAACTAAAAACTGAATTTTATACTGAATCTCAGAAATTTTTGTTGAATTATTGTTTGAGATATTACATAAACTATGAAAAATATTTTGTAGTTAACATAAGACTTAAATACCGAGGGATTCTGTTTGCAATACTCATATTCAATAATAATAATAATTAATTAATAACAATAAAGATGATAAATAAAATAAAACGCTTGGTTTTATTAAAAAATATCTTAATATTAATTGCAATTTCGTCATTTACATTTTTAATTAAAGTTGAAGTTTTACCGGAAATGGCAGCAAATTAGCAAAATATATATAGTAAATTGAATGAAACGATCTAAACAACAGTATAAGTTTGGTATGACTGTCAAAATTGGAAGGTTAAAAATGTTTTGTTTGAGAATCTATTAAGAGTCCAGTTTCTTAAAATATTTAATTGAAAATTGTAGCGAGCGGTAATACTGGCGAACCGGCTGGTCGCCAAAGGCGGCTAGTACTTATAATAAAGCTCAATGTGTGTGTGTGTGTGTGTGTGTGTGTGTGTTGGCGCTCTACAGGCCAGACCATTCAACCTACAGCTACCAAATTTGGCACGTGTATACCTAGGAGGTCGGGAACGTGCACCTGGGGGTTATTTTTTCGAATTTTTAATTAGAATTTTATTTATTTAATAATTAAGCGAAATTTTGGCGTGGTTCTGCTATAACTTCCGAAAATATTACCGCACAAAAAGGATTTTTACATGAAGTTAAAGATCAAAAATTTATCTTTTAAATGATACCAATGTTTTAACCTTAAAATTAAATTTCTGTTTTTAATGAATTTTTAAATAAATATTTTAACTATATTTTTCAACAATATTTTTTGTACAAAATAAAAATAAAATTTAAGCTGCACGAGCACGTTTCGCATTCATGGGAAAAAATAAGCTTTTTTCAAAGTGTTGCCATCATATTGATTAAAGCTCCAATTAAAAATTAATTAAATCTTTTTGGAAATGAAACGTGTCTGTAGGAAATGAAACAAATATGAAATATTATTTTTTCTAAAAAATAAATTCAAGAAAAATTATTTTATGATCTTTTACACTCTCTATATTATTAATCCAGTCAATCAGTTTTATCCCTTCTCTTTGAGTGTAGGAAATGCTGAAGTTGTCAGTTTACAACAGCGCGTGTAGAATAAATTGAATAAAAAGTGGGAATTGTATCAGGAAATAAGAGAAGTTTATTTAATTTTAAATAAAAATTAGATTAATTTCAAATAATTATTAATTAAATATGTATATATATGAAGGATATCAAAATTAGTAATCTGTAATTTGTCTTTTCAAGTTGTTATCCCTCAATTCATTGAAGCACATCTTCAAGAAGCTGCCTTCATTTATAAAATCTCTTAATATATCTCTTAATATTTACTATTTGAAAATCATATATGATCCAACTCAATAAAGAGGCGATATCAGTTTCTGAGAATATGAAATACAATTGAAGCGAATAGAATATTCCAATTGAGAATATTTAAAATGTGGAAGAGGTTATGTAATATTTTAGCATATTATTACGGAGCATTAAAACTCCAAATTGAATCAATTAGAAACGAAATTGTTGAAATCCGGTTTCCACAAACAAAAATTTCAAGGATTACGAACGTATATTTCCACATTTACTGAAGTATCCATTTAGCAGTTAAATTTAAACAATTAATTTATTGTTGCAATGGAATTGTGAAATGAATATATTGGAAGCTTTATTTTGCGTGTTAATAGAAACTAAAATGTCGAATTACATACATCAGAAACACAGAAAATCAGATTTCCGAAAATTCGAATTTTTTTGATATGCTGTGAATGAATTTTAAATTTCTACCTCATATTTAAATAAAATTCGTTTTCTCTCATATTTTTTTTCAATTTGTTGCTGTATAGTTAAAATTAGAATGAAGTTAGTGACTCCAACGTATTATGAAATTTTACACTAAAAGAAATTATAACTTTTCTAACCTACAGTTACTTGCATGATCTCCAAATAAATAGACTGGTCACATTAACTTGAATCAAAAGACGGCGTTATGGTCATCATCAACAATCATCTTTTAAATAGATTAAACTTGGAGAAAGTTAATTGTTGTCTGAAAATTCAGCATCAATATTTTTATGAATTTCTGTTATCAACACATATGAAAATGCTGAATCAAAAATAGCAAAGGCTAGATGGTTAAAATTAAGTTTGAGATCTTTATTACTGAAGTGTGAACCTGGATGAAATTATAAATGGAATAATTATATCTGTCTCCTTTTCTATGTACTTATGTAAAGGAAAATTCAAAAACGAAATAAAGTAAAGGGGTGAAGTTTGGTCTATACTGTTGAAACCACAATTTTTTACTTTCAAACAATTTTAGCCAAAACCCATCACTGAAAACTATCTATCTAATCGTGCGTGTAAGCGTCAGAAGAATGTAAGAAGTTAAATAACCGAAATACAGTATGTAGGGCCGGGTTGGTAGGACGCTAGAATTCCGTCCCTTGGGTTGTGAGTTGGCACCCTGCCGACCGAAGATTCTCCGCGTGCACAGTGGCTGGCGTACATATAAATCTGTGTTGGTCACAAAGTCCTCCATGTCGAGAGTAATATCAACGGGGGTACTGGATCAGGTGTTGATCGTTCTCTGATTCAGGTTTAACTTACGATCTGTGGATTAGTGAATGAAGTGCATGAATGAAGTCCGCCCCGTAAAAAGGGCTGTGACGTGCCCGTAGCTAAGTCGTACTCTTGGCTCTAGATGGCGCTTCTGGAAAAACGCGAGGCGCATCCTTGGTTTAAAATCAGCGACTTCTAAAGTCAGTGGGCTTATCTATGACAAGTGCCATTGGAAACAAAAACCCAACAAATTGTAGAATTGTATGAAATGTTTGGCCCAACAGGTCAAAGATGTAGTTTTTTTCATAATACACGGAAACTAAAAACATAGACACTTTATTTGTATATAAAAAATTCAGTGGATGAACAGCCACTGATTAACATTGGAATTTTGATTAAATTAAAAAAAAGTAACATTATTTTTAATTGACCAAATCAAAGCTTACCGATTATTATCATGATTCGATGACAAAATACAATTGTGCCCATTTTTTCTTTCTTATTTACGAAATATATATAGAAAAAAATGATGTATTTGTTAAAAATGAAAACCGAGATTTTGTCAAAATCTCGGTTCTACATGCCTGTAAACGTAATAAATCAAAAACCCAAACACTTAAATAAATAAATGAAATTTATTATATGATCTTGTGACGGCGATTGTAATTCTGTATCAAATTTTGTTTTCAATTGGTCGAAAAATTGGAATCCAAAACACATATTCGGTTTTTTGGCACTTGTGTTTTAACCGCATGTCAGCGATTAATCACGAAAACGCCAAACATGACATTATAGTTTTAATACAAACGTTAGATAGACCGGAAAACTTCTAAAACACATATTCAGTTTTCTGGCATTTGTGTTTTAACTGCATGTCAGCGATTAATCGCGAAAACGCCAAAGATGACATTCTAGATTTAATAAAAACTTTAGATCGATTGGAAAATTGGCTTCCAAAATACATATTCGGTTTCTTGGCATTTGCGTTTTAACTGTATCGTAACTATCAATCGCAAGAAAAACCCGCCAAAATGACATGCTAGATTTAATAAAAATGTTAGATCGATCGAAAAATTGGCTTCCAAAATACATATTCGGTTTCCTGGCATATGTGTTTTAACTGAAATCTTAGCTATCAATCGCAAGAAAAATCCGCCAAGTGACATGCTTGATTTAATAAAAATGTTTGACAGACGCAAAGTATATCAATATTTCATACTTATTGTTTGCCAAGGAGGTATCATTGTTCTTTACTGTATTACTAAGCATACAATTCTCATGTATGGAATTCAAAAAATGAAAATATGAGCACTCGGGGGGGGGGGGGTCGCAGTCTTTCCTAGGTCCTTAATGGTAGGTAGGAAGAGGGAACACCCTTGTAATGAATATGCAAGTAGGTTTTGGAAAACTACTTTGATTTTTCTTGTAATAAGTTATTGAATCTCAAAATAATTTTTTTGTTGAAAATCTTTACATCGGTAAAAATTCCAAAAGAGCATAAAACATGTTTCAGGAGGAGTTTTAAAGAGACATTTTTAAAATTTCAAGCTGTCCATACTGTTTCCAGCATGAAATATGTTTCTTTATTAGACTGATGAGCTGAAAGGGGGAGTATATCATTTATTATTCATTATTATTCAAATATTTCGAGAAATGAAGAAAATAATGGAGAACTTTTCTTTTTTGTGTGATTATTAATCTTTTGAAAAAATGAAACAACAAAACCCCACTCCATGTAATGTTTTTTATCTTCAGAATTTCCGAAGAATTAATGATGATGTGTCCGCATCGCAGCGAAAAGGGGGTGCAGTAGCTTCTGAAAGTAAAGACCCCTCAGCACCCGAGGGCAGAAGTCTGACTTCCAGCTCATAGGAAGATGATAATCACACACTCGCTTTCACAACCCCTTTTTACAGTGGGGGGGGGGGGGCTCTTTCACGCATCTCACAGATAGAACAGGGGAAGAACAACCATGCCCGAACCAGGACTAGAAGCCGGAATGCTCAGAACACTGGGAAGACGCACTATCCTTAAGCCAGGATGTCGGCCGAAGAATAAATTCAATCGATTTATGAAAAAGTTACTGGTATTCAAACATTCACAATGATGAATTTATTTTAGTTATTACTAGGGAAAGAATTCAACCAACTTAGATATAAGAAAGGGTAAAAGAAATCATTTCAACTTTGTGAGAGATAAATAAACACACCTTTATTTAGATGAAAATAAGAAGAAATATAAAATATCAACATTTCATTTCTTTGCTATTTTGGTAAATACTAGTTAAGGATTAATTTTGAAATATTTTTATTTTTACTAGACACATGAAGTTAACCTTTTTTCTCCACTAAAATGAAACTCAAGTAGACTCAAAGCCTCCACGGAAAACTGTTAAAAGCAATGAATGCACTTTTTCATGAACAAGGCCATTTATTGTAGTGAATAATTAAGGGAACAGGTTTTTATCCGGCTTTAATTGTGAGGGATAATAAGCTTTATTGAGACCTAACTGAAATACTAGCAGTTTTCACTAACTTTTATTTCATTTTATGCTTTAGTGAATTGTATCCAAAATCATCTACCCAAAATTTGCATTACATAGAATTTTAATAGATTTCATAGGCTTAATATTGAAAGCAGTCAATCTTGACCTCATAATGTTTATTATAAACTAGCCGCCTTTTGCGATTAGTTGTTTCGCTGGAAATATCCATTTTGTTAAATTGTATAAAATTTTGAAGCACATGATTTTTGCGTAAACCTGTTGTCAGCATGAATGTTGTAGACAATAAAGTCGTCTTATTTTGATAAAATTACATACATCTATTCAATTTATTACATGAACTACCGTAATTAAAATCGAGTCTCATTATAGTACCATAAAAAACGTAACTGTCGGATAATCCTATCATGCCGATTTGAGGGATGTGTTATGGAGTTCTTGAACTCAAGATCCTTAACCTCTGAATTTAATAGCTGAAATAGGTATTGACATGGCATTGAGGTTACATATCAAACCGTTGTGCCTTATGAAAATGAATATTTTATTGCATGTTTTCTTCCGTGGCATTCTATCTCTATTTGTTTATTTCTCATTTGAAATTGCACAGATAATAAACAAAACCTTCCTTTTTTAGCTTTCATCAATGCAAGAAATTTACGCTATGAAATATTTAATAAAGCAGCAAATATGGTATGAATTTCATTGCATCAATGAACTACGTTAGTGAAAATCATGCAAATACATATTTCAGAATATCAGAAAAAAGAATTGCATATCTATTTAAGTAATTCAAAAGACAATTTTTTGAGATTTATAATAATGTAAAAATAATTTTTGTAAATTTTGTTATTAATTTGAATTAATTACAAATTTTGTTAGAGTGTTGTCATGGAAAAACGCCATAAACCACACCAAAACACGACAACTTATAACATTATTTCAATATAACACATATTAAAGTTCATTTTATTAACTATCACATTATTATGTTTCTAGTAACGCTGAATGGTAAACTGCGGTAGATTTCTTATTTGGTTACTAGGTTGAGAGGTGAAGCAGGCAAATCAATTAAAAAATTTTATTAACATACTTGCTAAATAGATAAACTTAAAATTTTTTAAATGAATTATAAAATATATGAAGTGTCGTATGTGTTTACTTCAAATTATTTAAATCGTTATTACATAAATTAACTATAATTCTTACTTATTTATTATATATTGTGATATTCATTATTCGTTTATTACTGGTTATATTATATTTCAATTGGCACATCCTGTAAAATAGTGTTTCTCAAAAACTTCTTTTGCTTTCAGACCCCTTGATTTGAGATCACTCTCCTTCATACTCCAATCCCACCCCATTGTTTATAATGAGGTGGGGTTTCAAATTTTGTTATATTAACATCTAAATGCATATTTATCAGTGTCCATCGCTTTCTTTTCCTGAGTATTCCCTGAAATCATTTCGAGTATCAATGAAGTTATGCATACATACCGCAGGTTGAGGAACAGTTAAATAATAAACAGTTATGCAGTTAAATAATAATATTGTTGTTATATATTTTTAAGTTTATATTTTTTCTTATAATCTGTATTAATTATTTAATGCGTTTATTAACAAGTGTGGAAATCTTAAATTACGTCGTATCCCTAATTATTACTTTCTCGTACGCATAATATAGATACAGTGTAGTTAGTAATCATCGAAATATTTGAACACATGATTTGGATGAATCTCCGTGTTTTAGACATCCCTGAGTTCGAAAAACACATTTTTGGAAAATATTTCTCTGTTTGTCTGTCTGTGACAAAGGTAACACAAAAGCGCTTTGAGCTAGAACATCGAAATTTAGTGTACGTTCTTTACATCACAAATTTACAGATTTCTATCAAATTTTGAGTAAAATCTGTTCAGAGGAAGTCCGTCTGTTCGAATATAAGGTAATACGATAAGTACAAGACGAAGGGAACTAGATAGATAAGATTCGGTACAAAGATTTAAAATTTAGTGTAGACACCTGTCAAATTTTGATCCAAATCCAAAAAGAAGTTGACTGTCTATCGGTCCATACTTTCAGAGACATGCAAATACGATAGTTCAAAAATGCTTATTCTTAAATATATCAAATTTCGTATGGGGTTTTGTGACTACAAGCGTTGTTTTGTGCCATATTTTCATTTTAATCCGTTGGGTATAACATGTCTAAAACACAAATTCGATTTTTGGATAGCTTTAATGAATGCCATAGATTAATCACCAAAGAACCCACCAAGGATGACACCATAAATTAAGTAAAAATGCTAAATTCTGGCAGGACAAGTTTATTAGAAAGTATGCGAGAAAATTTTGAGACTACTTCCGATGATTAATTATGTCATCCATGTAGTTGTTTTTTCTGTTATATGTGCATTAAAAAGTCAATGAATAAAAGCATATACTTTAGCAAACTAAAATAAAATAAAATAAACCAATAAAAATGTACTGAAACATGAAATTAATCGATCAATAATTGAATTTAAATGAAAATCTAAACTGAACGCCTGATGCCATAAAATGCTCTACTCCGCCACTGATAATAATACTGTACACGTTTTAAACTTTTGAAATCTATGAAATACTTCATAAATGAAATATTTTCTATGTCAAAATATCATGGGAAAGCAGCAGCTGTTCGCCTCCTAAAAGTTCCATTAAATTCATTTTACTTTCTTAAACAGCTTACGCTTAATTAACGCTCTTACGCTTAAGCAGCAGGAATTCTTCGCCGGAGTGATCTGTGGTATGATTTCTTTCGCCAATCGCGAATCGTACATCGTTTGTTTGATTGGCCAACACTAAACCAGAAACATCAATCCTAACGAGGAGCGAATCGACGTTCCAAAAAATTAATTTGGCTTTCTAGTTTCGACTTCCAAGTAGGTTAGTGAGGTCAGGAGAATGTGAACCGGGTTTTACTCACCCTAAGGGATCCTTGACTGTAAGCCCAAAGCGCTAGTGCTCAATTAGAGCGGGGAGGGGGATACTAGATACTTATGACGTCACTAGCGAATGATGTGTTTGTTTGCATTACGCGAGTACCCAACCATTGAATAAACTTTCCGTCCCGCTCTAATTTCTGATCGTCTATTTGATGTCGCAGCACATGAAATCGTTCTGCATAATTACTGAATAGCTAATTTCCTTTAATATTTTTGAGTCTTTCATTGTGATTTAATTAATAAATCAATCAAATCTGACAACTTTTAGTATTTTATAGATAGGGCAAAAGACGAAAAAAAAAAAAAAAACGTGTTCGTTTTACGATGTCATTTTGCATTTGTAATAATAATATTTGCTGAAGTTGAGAATTACTGTCTGGAAAATTCAACTAAAACTATCTTAGGCTTAGAATGGCCGATTCTTTCCCCTACCCCACTGAGTCCAACAAATGCAATAAAACCATTCAGGGATTTGGAGATCTATATAGATATGCGTATGCAATATTTTCATTTTAGCGTGTTCATAAAATTATTTTTTGCACACTTGGATTTTAAAAAAAAAATTTAATGGACAAAAACACTTTTAAAAGTGCTACTAACTTGCTTTTTCGTCCACTTTTTTATTTTCTCCTATACGAAATATATAGGAAGTATTATAATCGTCAAAGAAATTGTTAGAATTTTGGCGAATTGAAATTATTTGGATATCCACGTTTTAGACATTTGGTTTCTGACATTATGTCTGTCAGTCAGTCTGTCTGCGAGTACAATAACTCAAAAACTCTTCAAATTAAAAGAATTAAATTTAGTTTATGGATTAACAGCATATAGGTCTATATATCAAGATATAAGTTGACTATACATTAACAGCTTAAAAAGAAAATAAAGCAATTTTTTAAACTTAATTTTAATATCGACAAGGGCACACGATAAAATGTCATAATGGAGGAGTTTGAATTTCATCATAAGTTTAAAAATACAGTTAAGCATGCCATTGTCCGCCTTGTTTGGTGTTTCGTTCAAATAGTGTAATTATGGACAAATAAAGCAAAACTAGGATTTCGTATGTTGTTTAAAGGATCAAGTGCAAAGTGTTATTTCAGTTAGTAAAATTTATGGTTGTATATATTGTGTATTACATCAAAAAAAATTGTGTGATAAATAAAGGTGATAAAATTAAAAAGGTAATTCTTTGAGATTTTACATAATGTAAAAAACTTTAAAAAAAAATTGGAAGTTATGATCATCAATTTAATGAGATAAAACATAGTGATGACCCTGGCTGATTACGTGTATTTTCTTGCTCCATTAAGCTTTCTGTTTGATGCCTATTTCTTGATTTCTATTATATCTTTTTTCCTCTGATTGAATGGAGTTTTTCGTAACGCAGCGACCTCTCTCCAAAGCATTTCTAACAATATTCTGAAACTCTATTAATTTGTGAATTGCTGAATTTATTGCATCTCCAAAGGCATTCGATGCAGCAGTCTGAAACGTTTGTATATTTGTTGTTGTTGTTGCTAATCTCCATGGCCTGACTTAAGTCAGACCAAATCCGAAAATCCGTTGACAAGAAGAAAGTCAAAAACGAGGTAGGGAGAAGAATAAATTTCTCCCCAAAGAAGTCCTAAACAGTCTAGAATATGTTCAGCAGAGGTCTGATGTTGGCAGCATTTCTGGCAAAGAAGGTAAAATTTTTCACCCTGAGAAAAAAGACATTTAAGGTGGCCACTGGCAAGGCGCGACAGGCAAGTGTTGGTGTTTCTATCACAAGGAAGAATTAAGGACTGGCCCGGCTCATTGGCTCTATACCAATCATGAGTAGGGGGAACCATCCAGTTCTTCTTATTTAGGAATTTCGCTTGAGAGAACAGTTCTAAGTATGCGAGCTCAGCAGAAGATGAAGTCGCTAGGCTACTTCCTTTCTTTGCAAGCCTGTCTGCTATTTCATTACCAAATAGATCCACGTGAGATGGGATCCACTCGAAATGAATATCATGTTGGAGTGAAATCAGCTTCAACTTCTGAAGAATATACAAACTTGCTTTATCTCCAACATAGGTCCTATTGTTAAGGTGTTCCATCGAGCTACGGCTATCAGTAAGAATCCAAAGTTTATTTGTATATTTATAAGTGGCTTTTGTCATTAAATAATCAGATCGATTTCAGTGTCACTTAGTTAGCGTTTTATATATAGAAAATTTTATGATCAAGCAGTTATGCCGAAACCAAGGAATATAGGATAAATTACAGCTCCCCGCGGCTACTAAGCAAAACAGTCACTGCATACGAGAAAATAAAAACATATTAAATGCAACAATTTTACGCAAGAAAATACGTTTTTACTACGGAATCCCTCCGAAATCTTTAATCAGCTCCACCCCGCTTTGAAACCGCTTAGTTGCAATTTCAGGCATTGTAGTTGAGATGATACCATTTTTTTCAAGCGTTTTCTTACCTTGCTGCAATGAAATAAAACTCATGCATATAAGAATCGAAATAAAGTCAGTTGAACATTCCTTTCAAGGAATAAAATCTATTCCTGAGAAGAGACGTCTCGAATTGCTTCTCTTCACAACCCCCTGACATCAACCCCCTCCCTCCACCCACAAAGAAAGAAAATAACAAGGTTGCGAAAAATTTTTGTTTTTAACGATGGAAAGGCGAAAATGTCGTAAACTCCCTTTCCTGGTTTTTCTTAACATCTTCAACAGATAATAATAGTGAACAATAAAAGATCTTTTTTCTTTTATTGAGCATCCTTCTTTCTAGATGGAAAAAAAAAAAGATGAGTTTCTTTTTTTTATCTGAACGTTTTATGACAGACGGACGAGTTGAAGGAGAAAGGTACGCTGACCCATTATATCCGCAGACTATATTTCGGAGGAAAAAATTATTTCCGGTGAATGGCATCGGATGCGCGGGGAGCGAGAACAAAATTCAACTCAGGGCAGTAAAAGCTGCATCAATGCTCTTGCCCAAATCGACAATAGTCTAAAAGGAATGAGAAAGAAAAAGTGATAAATACACACACACAAAAAAAAGAATGTTAATTTTACTGATTTTACTGCTTTCTGTAAACGGGCTGAAAATAACAGAACGCACCAGAAAACACTTTATTTTTCATGATTTATACAAACTTTAAAAAGAATTATAAATAATAGTATTTTTTAAAAGAAAAGACCTTTTGCTTTCAGCAAATTTTAAATTTGATGCCACAATGGGAGTTGAAAGCATGTGAGTTAGACATTTAATATATATTTCATTCAGACAATAACAACATTTGTATTTGCTTCTTCAATTTTCGACGGTCATATAAGCAGCTTTTTATGTTTGGAGGTAGCGGGTTTAATTTCGTTCAGTTATTTCAGCATCTCATTTTAAAGCATGATTAAAGTTACTTTGAAACGCATCTAATGATTTTGAATCGGGAGTAGTATACGAGGATGATGCCTGAGATGGTAACCACTCTCTAAACTTCCATTCCAACCCAACGAGAAGGATATGGCCCGACAAATTTAAAGTGCATCAGACGTGCTTGTATGATAATTCTTCTAGAAAACTGGGTTACGAATTTCGAACTTTTACCAAGCCACCAGGCTCTTTAAGACTAGTGAAAGCAATGCTCTCGTATATATTCATTACCGATTTACTTTTATTCTTCGTAATATAGTTAAAAAATTTAATGTACATTTTGAATCTGGACGATTATTTTTTTTGTGTGTGTGTCTGAGCGATTAAAATCGAAATTCCATTCCTATCAATAATTCTGTTTTCAGGATCTCATATTCCAAATTCCATATAACAAGTATTTGGGGTTCTATCCTTTGACTGATTAGATCGAAAATTTGGAAAAAAATCTATAGCTTTGGTATCAAGATCATAAGCCAAATTTTGGAGCTCTTTTGAGTGATGAAATTCGAAATTCCATTTCTATCAATAATTCTCTTTTCTGGAGCTAATATAAAAATTTCTTATAACAAGATATTTGGAGCTCTTTCCTTTGACAGATTAGATCCAAAATTTGGAACAATCTATAGTTTTGGTATCACGATCATATGCCAAATTTTGGCACTCTTTTGCATCTAAGCGATTAAATCAAAATTCCATTCCTATTTATAATTCTGTTTTCAGGACCTCATATAAAAAATTACATATAACAAGATATTAGGAGATCTTTCCTTTGACAGATTAGACCTAAAATTTGGAAAAAATCTATAACTTTGGTATCAGAATCATATGCCAAATTCCATCTTTTTGAATTGCTACATGTTTGAGTTATCACTTTATATATTCAGGCGATTGGATTGAATATTTCATTTGACATATTTTGTCGAAATCCTGATTGAAATTCTATTTTTCTATTTTTTCTAATTTCGAAATTCTAATTTTTTTCTCTAATTTATTTCATTTTTGAATTTTTATACTTATATATAAGAGAAAAAGTTTCTCTAAACTTTTTTTATTTCCAACTTAAAAAACTCTAAAATATGGAAATTTACCAAAATCTCGAAACTGGGTTTTATAGCAATTTTAATACTTCCATTCTACATGTTCAAATCTTTGGAATTGAAATAAACATCCTTTCTTTGCCTGTTTTATTCTTAAGCATGATCAAATATCCTTATACGGCATCTTCGAGAATTCACTGCTTCATGCATCATTAAATATCTTTCTTCTTTCATTGATGAATATTTTATCACCTTTATCTTGATAACTTGAAAGTTGTTTTGAAAAAGAAAGAATAGTGAGAATTAGAGTGTGAACATTTAAAATTTTGATACGATAAAATCGGACAGTAGATTTCAATGTGCTGAAACATTTACCGATAAAATCTTTCAAAAGACATTAATCTTAAAACTAAGTATCTTGAAGAAAACTTTATCAGCTGTTTATTTACATTTTTTACGGCACAGATGTTCTTTACTGTGTAATGGTTTATTTAATATAATAATTTAATAAATGAATTGTCAGTCTCCAAAAATAAATATCTTTTTAATATATATAATTTTTAAAATGTTTAAATATACCAGAAATTTTCGATATTAAACTTTTGATAATTAAATCAATTTTTTTATTGAATTAGAAAATATGTTTTTATTGAAAAAGTGTATATAAGATATAAAAAAAAACAGAGGGCTACCTTATTTTATGTAATGTAATTCAAATTTATTTTGTATTTCATAGGAAATTTTGTGATACCAGTCTTTTTAGAAATTTGATTAAGAGGATGTTCACGCTAATCATAACCCAGTAGCTAACAATTAAATAGGCATGCGGAGTGCTTACTCTTATCATGGCCTAATAGCTAATATTTAAACCATTATATATATGTAAGCATTATTTTATGTTAAGCAGAATGCAGGTGCGACAAGCACTGAAGAGGCTTGGAATTTTTAAATTCGATTTATTCTTTCTCGGGAAGCAGGCATAATTTATTTACAAGGCGCTGAAATGCACGTCCGCCACAGCGCGGCACAAAAGCAGGAGTCGAGAAGAGAGCAAGAAATAAATTATCCCTCGTCTTATATATTGATAGAGAAAATATTTTTTTACACTGCTAATATATTATTAAGATTCTGATAGGGATTTCTGACGCATATCAATTACAAGTAAGGGAAACACAGGGATCTTTTAAAAAGAATGTGCTTACTGGATATTTTTCTATCCCGTCACTCGGTGCAATGTAAGCATTGCACTCGGTGTAAAGTGCAAATGTAAGCATTTTTACAAAGCTTCTCTTGAATTAATTAAGTAGAGAAAATGGCTTTGGATCAGGAAATAAGAGAATGAAATTACTATGGGCTAAATTAAGATAAAGCTTTGGAAATTAATTTGGATTAAATTAAGATTTTAAAATATCATTACACACACACACATATATATATATATATATATAAATAGCACAATGATTATTATTTTATATTGAATTAATAAGCATATTTCTCAAAAAGTGTCACGAAGTCCAACTTTTCATACTGTCTTCTTATCTTAGCAATCATATTTAGTAAAATATTCTGGATGCTGTAACTGTTTAAACAAGTAAATTCAAGTGTTCAACGAAAACATATATATATATATAAAGTATATCTCGTAAACTGCTCTAACGATGTCGATAAAATTTTATTTTTAGATAAGATTTTACTTTTTAAATGTCGTGCCTGAATAAAAAAAACAGCGATTTTATCCAAAAACAAAACATTTTTTAAAATAACTTTTAGTGTCTTTTTCTATATGCTCTCATGCTGACAATGTCATATAGCGCCATATCATAAATGTGGTACTTGCATTGTTGCCATAGGACGATAACCTACTGGCACTTCAAAATTGTCACCTCCTTTGTCAAACATCTGTTTAGATTTTAATCCAAAGGAAGTGTTCGCCTCGAAAGTCTCTAGCATATTTTATAATAAACACGTGATTCCCTATATAAAATTGTATGCATTTAGATAGACCATAAATGCCGCAAAGGTTCAGGTTCATATTTTCGTAATCTTCAAATCTTTGGTCCCTGGAATGACAGTTTTTACTTCATAGTATAGTAAAAGAAAATATTGAGTATGAATTTTTATACTTTTTTTCCAGCCGACTGAATCCAAAATATGACCAGAGCTACACTTTTTGGACCAAGTATACATAACAAATTACATCTATTTAAGCCATTACGTTTTTGCTTTTAAGTATATTCGAAAATACCGATTGTTACCCTTGTGGTAGATTTTGAAAACTAGTTTATGAAAACAAAATCTATAAATTTTATAACGAGGTCATTTTTACTATTCGTAGATGGATTTTAAATCAATCTCAATGTCTGTCAATGATGCAAAGGCCCTATCTTTTTTAATTACATTAACAACACTAAATTTGTTTACAAACAAGAAGTGCCCAGAATTAATAATTCGTCTAAAAATTACAAAAATAAACAAAATTTCTTGATTTGATCAATACTGCCATTTATGGATAAGAAGCCGCACTTTTTAATTTTGTATACCGGCGTAAAATTTTGAAATTTCAACTCAATTGCATTAAAGTTGGATAAATTCTGAAAGTAATATTAAACATGTATATGCTAAACTTATAGCTACCTCAGCAAAATGATTTTAATAAAAACATTAGAAATTCCATTTTATCCTCTCATACACAAAGAAGTTTGATTTACTTTTCGACAAAATCTCCTGTCATTTCGCACCTTTCGTTTCTTTTAAAATTAGTTCAAGCATGCGCAGCTTTTCCTTTTCCCAACATTGACTCTTTTCGTGAAAACGATTTTCATGAAAAAAATACGAGTTCTTCAGAAATTTGTTTGGAAATAATGGCCATTGTTTTTCTCTGATATATGGATTCCCTGAATTCTTCAACTGCTCTTCTTCTGTGAATTTGTGTTAAAATAAGGCAGATCCCGAGACATATTTCTAGTTATTTATCTACCAAATCGGGCTATTTTTCGGAATTGGAGTGAACTGAAAACGTGAGAAAGGAATCAAATAGTTGTGTAAACTTTGTAAGATGCAAAAAAAGTTGGCATTTTAGAGAATGGAAGTTGTTACAAACTAAACTCTGTTACGTACGTGAAATTGTAGAAATCGGAATAGTTTGTTTAGTTGCCAGGATTTTAAGATGTGATTTTATTTTAGCCTTCTAATGTAAATGAAAAAAAAAAAGTAATGCTTGAAAGAATAATCGTTTTTTTTTATAACAAAAGAGGGTTTGCTTTTATAATTATAAATAAAATAAACTTAAAAAGAGAAAAAATGATATCTAAGTATTTACTCTTTCCCCTAATTATAAAAGAGCAATAAAAGGCTTTAACTTTTGTTAATTAAAATATGCTTTTAATGGTGGATTTTAGACATTTTACGGCCCTGCACAGTGTACATTATGATGTACACTGTACTTTTTGTAATTATTGACCATTTAGTTTAATATTTCAATACATTTTTAATTTAATCAACAAGTTTATAATATGATTCCGTTTAATTATTTTAACTTTAGTAATTATGTAAAAATATTTTTTATTCCATATTTTAATACGTATAACATGGGAAAAAATATTAAGGTAATAAAATACTTAAAGAAATCTCTTTTTATATTATAAAGATTTAATTATTAATAAATAATGATCTCTCATCTGAAAATAAAATCGTTTAGTAATTATGGTAGATAATAAATTGGAAACGAATCTATACTAATAACAAAGTTGAATATGTATACATGTTGGCTGTTTACATACCAGTCCGTTTGACCTACATGCACCAAATTTGGCACGTATTTACTTCGGAGGGCTGGAATATCCACATTTGAACAATTTTTAAAAAATATTAATTAGAATTTTAATTAATTAAAAACAGATCTGATTTTTGACATTTATCCATGATAAAGGCAGAAAATATAATTGTCAAAAATGAGTTACACTGTTCTAAAAATTTTTAGAAAAGTATCATATGAAATCAATTAAATTGGTAGGGAAATTTTTCACTTAATTTTAGTAATTTTTAAAAGTCTATTTTTGCATCATTTCCAACAAAAGATTACATTGTTGACCTGGAATTCAAACCGTTTTCATTGTTTCATCTAATATTTAATAGAATTATCTTCCTCCATTTTTTAAAGCTAATGAATAAGGATTCTGTTTAATATCAATTTAATTTACAAGCTGAATAAAAAAAAATTTAATTACGCCTTGAAATCTGCAAGGACATTTACGTTTTTAATGCGACTATGTTATCATAAGGAATGATCTCCATTAGAAAGGTTCATGCAAATGATAAACCGATCTTAAGTAAGACAATTAAAACAACGCAGCTTTAACATCTGACATTTCGAAGGAATAATGAAGTTATATCTAACTGATTTTACAGGAATTCAATATCTTCAATTTATGTGTTAACATTTCCGAATATCCTTGAATCACAACTGATTTCATGCTTTCTTCTCTCTTTAAAAATGGAAGAATAATTTTCGACCCTCAAATTTAATGTAATATGATGTTTCTTTTTTCAGATGGTTGGCCACTACTCAGTTCCAGCCGACAGATGCTCGGAGAGCCTTTCCCTGCTTCGATGAACCCGCTCTCAAAGCCACCTTCAATATCACCCTCGTACGTCCTGACAACATGACCAGCCTCTCCAACATGCCTCTTCTGTCCTCAGAGCCCAGGTATACGATTCATCTCTTCCCAAAATACCACTCTCATTGTGATTTATATTTTTCATTTTTTAGACCAATATTACTATTATTTTCTTTTGAACATAGCTTTTCTTTATGCTAAATGAATAAAAAAAATCTTAGACAAATTAAATGCTTAAGTTTTCGTATGTACATTAGATAGATCATTATTATACAAAACCTATGAGAGTTAGAAGATACGTCAAGACCATGTCGTAGCGATAAGAAAACCATATTGGAATTAATGTTTACCAGGAAAAATCTGGGAATACTTTTCCGAGAATATCGGTTAGATTTCCCCTCGAAATGTATTAGCACTTACACTAATAGAGTAAACTATCTATCACAATGTCAGTTCAAACTCTGGTATTAAACTATTATTTTGCTACATGCCTTTATTCACTTTTTTCAGATACTTATAAGCAGTAATATAAATATTCAACTCCATCAAATTAGATCAGAAACTGTAGAAAATCAAACATGTCACTATCGCTAATTCTATAATACCTTTTTAAAAATCATTTCCCCCTTTTTGTTGTACTATTCATTGAGTTTAAAAGATCGTATAATTTAAAAGAAGTAGCAAAATCACTTAGTATTTTATATGAGACAACTATTTTCCAAATTAATGTAAATTAGCAGTATTTTGTAATTAATGTAAAATTGCAAATTCTGAGTTTCATTTTAGCAAAAGTGTCAATAACTTCTTTGAAATTGAATGACATTTAGAGTCAATTGTTATCCAATTATTAGTTACATACTGCTACAGTACACAAGCCATCTTGTTCTTTGAATTTCTGAAACCAAAGTTATTTTAGATTTAATTTTTAAAAATCGACACTCTCCTATTCTTGATATAGCTAAATAAAATTAATACGCATAAAATTAGAAACTTTACATAAAATTAGTTCATTCATAAATTATTTTAGATTTAATTTTTAAAAATCAACACTCTCCTATTCGCGATATAGCTAAATAAAATTAATACGCATAAAACTAGAAACTTTACGTAAAATTAGTTCATACAGCAAGAAATTTATAATGCAAAATATTCTTTTCTAGAATTAGTTGTCTGCAATTCTCTAATAATCAAAATTTTTCTATTTTGTGTCTAAAATTTGATTGGAATTTCGAAGTTTCTTTCATAATTTTGAAAGTTTGCGAAAGTTTTCATACTTGAGAACATTAAAACCTTTTCTAAAAGTCGCACATCATTTTAAGCTTTGGAATGAAGCAAGATAAAAGTCATTTCAAAAATTTTATGGTATAAAACTCTCAGTATACCTTTATTAAAGAATATACGAGAAAGCTTTGGAGGTACTACTCTTGTTGGTTTGATTCAGCATCATTGGGACAGGCAAAGAAAAAATAATTCAGATGGCCTTGAACCAATTTTCGACAAAAATGATCTATGATGAAAAACATATTTCTCAGGTGCCATTTACTCTTGCCTATATTATTATTTTCATTTCAGGTATTGATTCGACATCTTATTCCTTCAAGATTCCAGGCAAATAGTATCAAAATTTGCCTCAATGTTACTACAGTTAATTCAAACTAGACGCATTCATCAAGTCTTATAAGCTCGTTTCATACCACTTTCTTTAAAAATCAGTTCAGTTATAAAACGAGGAACAGCCTTCAATTTCCCCATTTTGAGGCAGCTATTTCCCTGGAAAAATGTCCAAATGCTTTATTTTTTCCTATATTATTTTTAATTAGTTTGTGGCTCAACTTTTAAGATTGGTTTAACTTTACATAACAAACTACTCATATTATATATTTTTTTAAAAAATGAAATGCTAATCCATAAAATGATTGTTTTTTTTTCTTTCTAATTGCTCTACTGTATCCAATTTATTTTCATTCAAGGCTTAATTTCCTTTTATTGCTTCAAGATGAATATTTCACCATTCCTGAAACGTTTACTAGTCATTTTTCAAAAATCATAATTAAAAATGCATAAAACTCTTGCGAAAGAAAATTTTCTGCAAAAACAGTGGCGCCTTCATAACCAAATCATTTCATTTAAAGCTGAGTGTGTATTTGAAACTTACTTATAACAAAAGGAGTGTTTCGAAGACATACACATCTTACTAATTAAAAACAAATGGACTACGATTCATCTTCCTTTTTTTTTCCCCCCAAATCTCCCACTCGCTCATAAAGGATCTCTGATCCTTGTCAGTCATTTTTCTCCTCATGTTCTGCAACACCGTGGCAGGGTGCCTTTTTTTTTTTTTTTTTTTTAATCCTTTTCCTACTAGTCGGTTAATGAAGGACAAGAGTCTCTAATTTCTCCGTGTGCGTATATTTCCACGAAGTTATATAGTCAGGAAATAAATCGTGGCGCCTATAGTAGAGACCAAGAAGTGAAAAAGTGGATGATGATACGACAGATTTTTTGTTTGTTTGTTTGTTCCGAAATATAGCCCACTGATTAGGGATTACTTAAAGAGCTATTCCTGGAATGCTTACTATTCAAATACATATAAAAAAATATATAAATTATAGTGTTTCTTCATTACAATGAGTGGCGAATTCCTGACTAGAGTCAGTAAATTGAAGATGTACCACATCCAATGCTATTAAATAAATATTAATTCAAAACAATTTAATTTTTGGGGTAATATGATATAAAGATAACATTAATATTTTGCCAACTACAATAGATCATGTTTCCTATCTGTTTCATTATATTTATTTAGTTATTATGACATTTATAAGCGTCAAGTATCTGCTTAAATATAAGTATGAGCAAAACTGGACGTCGCTTTGTTATGAGTCATGATAAATAAATAAATGGACATACATATTTCAAAGACTAGATAAAATAAAAAAAATAATCTGATATAAATTATTAATTTGATATTTAAACTAAAAATGTACTGAAATATGGAACTAAACTAACCATTTTTTCAAAAAGAGAAACCTTAAAATGTGGTCTGCCTAGGGCCGCTCAGTTCATAAACCCTTCATTAATTATGGTAAAATATTTTACCAAAATTTTATCGAAATATCATATGCCAGTTTTTCTGAAACATTTTATTGATGCAACATACTATAGGTTAGATACATTTGCTCCAAGATTTCTGTATATTATCACTAAAAGTCATATATCACTAGTGGTTCCAATTGTAACAGCAAAATTCATTTGTTTTGAATTGTGCGTGTTTTGATTTATGGCATTTTCTATAAAAAAGCGATGTGCATGTTTTTCATTAATTTTACTAGTTAGTTTTGAGGGGAATGATTCGAACTCATTCTTTATTCATTGCTAGCCGCCTTTGGCCTCCAGCTGGTTCACTGGAAAAACTGACAAATATAACTATGATTTTAGTAAAGTCTCTTATGCAAAATTTGCTAATTTCCTTTCCAAAGAATTTTTAATCATAAAAATATAATAGATATTAAAGATTAGTTATTTGCATAATCTTACACCTGTTCCGTTTACTTTTGTACATGAACATCCACATACCTTCCTTCCATGAACCTTCCTATATTTCATCATATCCTAATGTCATCAAATTGTGCAGGTAATCTATTTTCCGATTGCACATTTTTCGGGTACTGGGAATTCACAATCTTGTTCCTCATGTAAACCGAGTAGATATTAACCAGTTAACTGTTTTTGTCGAATATACTTGTCATGGAAAAAGTACAACATTTTGCGTTATGACGTGTTTATTCGTCAGGAGTAATAATTAATCATGAGACACAATTTAGATAAGCATTTTCCTAAGAGGTCGAAGCAGTTAACTGGCTAAATAAAGTCATCCTTCCTTAGACAAACATATTTCAAATGAATAACGCTCCATTTAGTATTGGAAATTTTATTCAAAATTTACAAAAAATGACTTTCCTGGAATTGTATGAAATGTTATTGGGGTTCAAACATTCGCAGATGTTAATTTATTTTAGTTGGTAAAGAAAAGAATTCACAAAGCCTAGTTATACGAAGAGGTTAAAAAAAACATAATCAATTACATAAGCAATAACATACGATTTTTGACAAAAGCAATAAATAAACCAGCTTTATTTAGGCTAAGATGAGAAAAATTGTAATTATCTGTGTTTGTTTTAAAAAATCAATCATAGTAAATTTCGTATCTTTAATTTTTTATTTGAAGTTGATAACGGATGATTTTTGAAATATTTTTAATTTTTCCTGACACATGAAGTTAACCTTTTTTTGTCCTCTAAAGACAAATCTCATTTAGATTAAACGAGCTTGCATAAAAACTGTCAAAAGTAGTGAATGGAACATTTCACGAACAAGGCCGTTTATTGTGTTGAATCCCAAGAGAAGCCTGTTTTCATCCGGCTTTAATTGTGAGGCAAGGTAAGCTTTATCTAGACCGAACTGCAGATACATACTAGCAGATCTCTCTAGCTATGCTTCAATAAATCACAAAAATTGCGTTAGCTAAACGTTTAAATTACTTAGAGTTTTAATAAAATTTTATCGATTTAATAGATTACGGTTATAATGTTAACGATAATTAATGTTGAAGGTAGTTAGTGTAGATCGAATACGAAATGTTATTAAATAACCGCCATTGTGTGGCTAGCCGGTTCGCCGTAGATATTCGTTGTGACAAATTTCTCTAAAATCTCTTATTTATAATTTGATGCTCATAATTTCCGAAACAGTGAAGTTCCATAATATCATAGTGCTTATAAAGCGTAGTTGCTCGGTTGATTTATCTTTCAACTTCGCGTTACCACCCTCTCAGTATTATAACCGCATTTTCTTACAACTTATAAATCATACAGATACTGACTGTCTTTGGCGACCAGCTGCAAGAATATCTATATATTTAAGAATAGAGAATATCGCAAGAATATTTCTGATATTTAATTTCTGTCATATTGCTTAGATGTAATTTTATGTCCATGATTCTGTCACACTGTCAAACATTAAAAGCATGTTATTTCAAAAGATATTTTCTGCTTAATGTGTATATGGATTTTTATAAAGGAAATCATTAATTAGCCATCCCAGCGGATTGAAAACGCAATTGTGCGGTGCTTTCTTATTTATTGTACCACTTTTATATTCATCTGGTAAACTACACCGATATTAAACAGAATCCTTTTTCCCTACTTTATACTGAATAGCTGTAGAAGAAGGAATAGCTAAATGTTTATTTTCAACAATAGTGGAAAATACTATCATTAAATACTTAATGAAATATAGAAAACCAACTTAAATTTAAGATCAGCAATGTATCTATTGTTCAAAATAAAGCAAATACTATTTTTTTAAAAATCTCAAAATTCAGGATACATTTCACGAATAATAAAGTAATATCATTAAAAAGATAATTTTAAAATTTTGAAACAGTGTGAAAACCTTTATTGTGCAGTTATATTTTTTGCAGGCTTCAGGAAAAAATGTTTTTAAGTTTAATCATTCCCACTTTAATTTAAAAATTTTACAGGGTTTGATAAAAAAAATTGAAGAGATACGTAATACAATTAACATAACGGTTTAGGGCTTCTATATTAGTGTGAGTTATCTCACTATAAAAATTTGAAGTTTGAAGATGACTTGCTGAAGAAGTTATTAAGAGACCAAATTACATAAAATATTCATAATTTCGGTTAAATCTAATCCCGGCTAAAATCCATCTGGGCGCCAAAAGATGCTAATATTTATTATTAGTAGTAATAGAGATTAAATAGAATATTTCTTTGTTAATGTCCAAACTTGGAAGAAAATCGAGTGTTTTCATGTAGAAATATATAATAATCCTATTTTATGTACCAATGAGAACTCTTTGAAGTTCTTTGTGCAACAGTTAAAATCATTGCATTGAAAATCAAGCAAAAATATACTATTAAAAATTGCCAAAATTCAGGGGTAAAATTATTTGGCAATTAAATGGATATCATTAGAATGATAATCATTTTAATTTTAAAATAGAGTAAAAATCATTTTGTTCAACAATTTAAAAAAAATTATTATTAAAAAGCACTAAAATGTCTTCTAACTTTTAATTCATTAAAATGTCAACACAATCATTTCGCCGTACTTATTTTCATTCACCGAAGTATATTTATGCCAAATTTGGCGGGTCAAATAATCTTTTATCCTGTTAAGCACCTGCATACACACACAAAGACACGCAACCATTCTTCTTTTTAATTAGTTGAGATCATTATTTGCTATATTGTACGTCATTATACTAACAAGTCGGAAGACAACGAAAATAAAAGTCTTTAGGCTGTTGTTTTGAGTTAATTTAAATAATGATTGTTCTTTAAGAATTTGTTAAGAAGACTGTTGTTTAGGAATTTCCCTTTACCCTTTCCTTTGAATACTTCGAATATTCTAAGAAAAAATTCATCAGACATACAGACATTTTTATTTTCTTTTACAGATTCTCAAGCGGAAATATTTAACATTTTTAACTAACACACCGTGTCAATCAAATATAACGAGACAAGATTGATGACATAGCAAGCATGGTTAAAATAGAAATATTAAGAATTGTGTTAGATAATACCTCTAAAATATTAAAATAATAAAAACGGATATTTAATTGCTCTTTTTTTTTGTCAGACAAAGCTGAAAAATAATATCTTGCTGGCTAAATTCTCACCTTATCATTATTTTGTTATTTTTGACTGTATTAATCAAAATTATACGAGATATTCAGTCTTTTAGGATTCCGCTCTCCATTATTTAATTTTAAGAATTCATAAATCTGTCATTCATAATGTGTCAATAATGAGATGCTTCATTAATTCACCTATTATTATTAATTAAGGCTCTCAGCGATGTTTGTATCAGTAGATTAATTAATTTATAACTATGAATTAATTCTTATTAATTAATATTTTTAATTCTTTTGTTATATTCGTCGAAAGATTTTATTGAGAATTACACCCTTTTACCAACATACTAAGAAAAAATGTTTTTGTTTTATTGTTTCGTACTTTTTAGCCTTTTGTTTATAATTTATGTTAAATCAGTGCTTAATTATGTTATTTTCATTGTTTCCTACTTTTTTAACGTTGGCTTATAATTTATGTTAAATCAATGCTTAATTATGTTAAATTATGTTAAATAAGTTTTCTTTTCCTTATGCTATGTTAAATCAGTGTTACATGTCCTTCCTATCCAACATTGTGGAATCTCTTTATTCGGGTAAGCTATGAATATGAAAATCCTAATGTAATGAAACCTTACCTTATTGAATGATAAAATTCGTTCTATCTTCAAGTAGTTATAGAAATAACCATATTCTCAGTATCTCCTGATAACTGATATCTGTTGAGCGATGCTAAAAACAAAATAAGGAACATTTAAATTTATTTACAAGTATCATTATTTACATTATAGAAAGCAGTTTTGAAAATACAAATTTTAATATCAGTCATCATTCATTAACCTTGCAAAATGGAATCTTAAAGGGAATCAACTTTTTACAATCCACTTATGAGTGTAATCATTCATATGGCATTAAAATTTGATTTGTTTAACCCATTAAGTAACAGTTAGACTTTGAGAATTTTGAAACCGCATATTGTGATAAGAAATACACAACAACCATATTTTTATCCGGAAGAGAGAAAAACATCGATCACAAAATTCCGCCTTTTCAAACTCGAAACAAATCAGTTAAATGAAAGTGTGCAATTTACTACACAATACGTAAACAGTGTGATAAATGGGCATCCACCCACAAAAAAAATAACAGCAATAAACTAAAGCATTACTTACAAAAGTATTTGTACTTCATAATCGATTAGCAGGCCATCAATCAGGACATCTGTCTGACACCTGTTCATATGTCGTTCTCTGCCCCACACCCTTTTAGACTGAAAGTACTGTTGTTGATTAATGCTAGATCTGTTACAGTTTCCAATTACCTCTGACAAATCTATCTATCTCTTGCTTATTAGCAGGCGATTAGCAAGCGTCCTCAATGTTTCCCCTCAACATAGCGCTAACAATAGACTTATAACGGTTTGATATTTGATTTTCTCGTATAAGTATTGTAAAATTTACAAAAATTCAAACTTAAGATTTTGATGAATCTCTATATTTCAAATGTCCCTGCATCGGAAACACACATTTTTGTAAAATATTTTTTTTATATCTGTTTGTGAACACGATAGGAAAAAAAAATGATAGTTCTGAGATCGGTAAAATTTAGTGTATGGTCTTTACACCAATTTATAGATCTTTTCCAAATTTTGGAAGAAATCCATTCAGAAAAAATCTGCCTGTCCTGCTGTACGATTAAAAGCGAACGCGGTAACAGCGAAACATAAAGAATTAGATAAATAGAATTTGGTACACAGGTTTAGCATCGAAAATGCTGTTTCTTATCCAATTTTGAACCAATTCTACCAAACGGTTGACTGTCTGTCGACCTGCCCTTCTTTATGCATGTAAATGGAAAAACTTAAATAAATGAAACTGGTATATGGTTATGTGACTACAGGTATAGCTCAACGTAAAATTTTGTTTCCAATCGACCGGGAAAAAATTATACAAAATATATATTCGATTTTCCGATACTTGTGTACTGAAAAGTATTCTATATGAATTGAGCCTGCAGCGATGGCAAGAAGAATGGGACAATAGCTCAAATGGTAGAAACATCCATCAAATCATCTCGAAAGTGTCCTTTAACCCATCATCTTGGAATAGGCTTGACATTATCTTTGCAATTGGCCATGGCCCTTTCCCTTCATATTTCAAGAGATTCAATATTAAAGGATCGGATCAATGTGGCTGCGGCGAAGTAGGCGATTCCCTTAATTATACCACTAGCTGCCCTCTCACCACATCGTTTCGTCTCAAAAAACCCACCCACGACCTAGAAAATATCTGGTGGATCAACGTTATGAGAACAAGATGTTCAAGGTTAAAATTAGAAATCTTGTGCGGTTCCTACAAGAGAACGAGGAATTGATTTCTCCAGACCCAAGCCCAGTATAAACTTTCGTTCATTTCTCAACCAATCTCTTCTCCAGAATATATTAACTTCAATAGATTTCATCTACTCATACCCCCCCCCACACACACACACCGAACACCTCCTTCATCATTATAATATTGTATATAGTTACTTTTTATGTGTATTGATCATATTTTATGTCTTTTTATGTGTATATTGATATTTTGTCTTTTTATGTGTATATTGATATTTTGTCTTTTTATGTGTAT
>JAPMOR010008634.1:487781-519754 GCA_026543865.1 Argiope aurantia
TTTTGTCTTTTTATGTGTATATTGATATTTTGTCTTTTTATGTGTATTTTTTTATCTTAATAAATACTCCCACGTATATCCTTTCAAACGATAGGGAATCCTAGTGATTCCAAGTTCGGGGATATTCTGTGGCGAAAGTAAAGGTACACTTGTGTACTAATTGTATGACAAAGATTAATCGTGAAAGATAGGATTTTAGATTCAGTAAAAATGTTATATTCACGCCAAAGATTGATATTTCATAATTATGTTAACCATTTCAATTTAAGGCTTGCTCATCCAAGATTTACAATATTATGTGTGTGTGTTTGGGGGAGGGGGGGGGGTTCAGATGGAGATATCTTTCCAGCTGGTTTAGAAACGTTTTCTAACTTTTATTAACAGCAGAAAAGAACAAAAGAATCAGAATCATCAAATAAAAATTTCTGATTTATCTCACGCAACCCGGTACTCAGTTAATTATTTAAACTTGCTATATGATATTACTATTCAAAATGCACTCAATTTTAATGGCCAAATTATAGCCGGCATTAAGATGTCTTTGGACATTGATCACAAAATATTACGCAGTCTATACAAAATAATGTTGTTGTTGTTTTTCTAAATATAAATGTGCAGTTTATGGATCCGAGATCATAAGTTTAATGAAACAAAGATTTTGAAGAAAATTTATTGAATACCAAATGGCTTGTAAGAATTCTTTATTTCCAACTAATCTTTATCTTTCTGTTAGTATTTCTTTCATAATGTTTTTTATAATGCATAATTTTTTTAAACATTATCTGCATCAAAATGTATTGTTGATCAAGCTGATCTTACAATTGTTTCGCAAAGTAAAACGTTTCTTTATATTTTTTTCTCTCCAATATTACAGTTTTACTTTGCTTGAAAATATTCATATATATTTATATCACGAAATTATATGATTGATAAAATATTTTTAGTTTGACAAAAGTTTTTAGCAACATTGCTCTTTGGGAATTACTAATAAATTTTTTATGAAATATTCATATGCGAATGTGTATCGTAGTAATGAATTATTTAAAATTATATCAGATTATTTTTTCATGCCGCGTTTGAGAATGAGGTTTTGGTTTGAGGTTCAAAGAAAGAATTCCATTAGAAATCCGGTTCCATTAAAATTCCGTAGTGTATATTTATATAGTATGTTTGACATCGTGGAGGAAAAGTCCTTCTGCTAGTATGGAGTGGATCGGGTGTCGTCCTGGTCGTCTATCCATGGTTTGAAATTACGACGTCAGTATCAAAACGGCTCTTGTGCTGTTTCAAACTTAAACATTAACATTAATGTAACTAAATTAATTTAAACCAAACAATACCATGCTAGTTTTTAGGTTTTTTTTTGAAATTTATTCGTAAATCCCCTTGGTAATTATTTCTCTACAAAATATTAACCTATTTGTTTCCTTGGAGATGTTTCAGAGTAGGTCAGAGGTAACCTTTCAAAATGTACGCATCTCATTCTCGAAAAACCAAAAACGAGCCGCGTGTGAACTAGCAAGAATTGTTTGAAGAAGTCTTACGTTGTTCGCCTATTGCTATATGTTTTTCGCAATCGTTTCTCGTGCAACTAGCACCGAAAAAATTCCAAAGGAATTCGATTTCGGAATATCCTTCGCGGAACGGAGATCTCATGTTTAGTAGCAATTTTATTCCATGACATCCAGCAAAAATGTGATTTTCATTTCTTTATATATCGTTTCATTATTCTAGGTGATTGCGTAGAAAAACCAGCTTGCATATTTTGCATCTGTGACAATCTGCTATAACATCGTCGTAACACCGGAATATTATTAAATTTCTTTTCTTGCTTACTTACAGTAGATTTATTTGCCATAAGTTTTCTTGGAATGATGAAAATACCTTCAATGATATTTATTCTAAGTGTGATACATTTATTGTTCCACGAAATCTGATGACTGATTCTACTGAGATATTCAGGATATGACTCAATCGACAATAAAGGTAGAATTGGGCATACATAAACAGAATATTAGCAAATATTTCTTCACTGGCCTGGCAGAGAATCACAATTACTCCGACCATCTCTGAAGCAAATGGAAAAATATAATAACAGAAAATCGCTACAGCATAGGCAGGAATTATTGTTCCAAGGTCCATCACCGGGCACGCTACACCCCTCCCTTAAGAGGGACGACTCGTCATATGTTGGGGGATAATCGTCGATCCCACGCTCTTTCTGTGCCCATCAGACAGCAAGAAGCTGCACCATAAAAAGTTTCTAGAAGCAGTTTTAAAGGAGAGTTGGCAGTTCATGAGTCTAGCAATATTCGCTTAAAACAAGTCAATCGATAACGGTTATCGAGAGCTTATATCACTCTAATCCCACTTGGTTATGAAATTTAGTCGAATTCAATGAATCAAAATTTCAATGATAAAAAGGAATAATGACATTTTCTATTTACCAGAGCGATTTCCAAGCTTCTAGGCATCACCATGTTGGGAAACTTAATCTTAAATATCAGGATCTGAATTTCGGGTATGAGACTCTCACTACTTTAAATTTTTGAGCACTTGCAGCGGCACTAAATGAATTCTTGATTTATACATATTAGGTAGAATAATAAATAGGATCATTAAGTGATTAGTGTATTATATTAACGTCCCTTTTTTTCAAACACCCCAAGGGCTATTTTTCTGTAATTTTCAATCGCAATTGATCTCGTAATTTTCAATCGCAATCAGATAACGAAAACGACACTTGAGCTAGCTCCCCCCTCCAAATTTCCACACCACTCCGATAGGAAGACATTTGGCCCCTTCGAATTTAACGTGTGCCAGGACTATTTACACAATGCTTCTTAAGTGAATTCTAGTCTTGAATCTAGAACCTTCTGGTTCTGAAACTGTAACGTTACCACCAGACCACAACCACCCCATACGTATTAAAGCTCTCGGAGGTTGGTTTACTTTTAGACTCAAATTATCTTTGGTACGCGTTATGTGTCGACAATTGGTAATTTTTAAGCAAACGTTTAACTTTGTTGAGATGAGGATTAATTTCCTTGTTTTCCTGCAAATGTTTAGAATAAATATTAAAATTTTAAATGATTTTTTAAAATTTTTACTGAGCTGATTATGATAATCTTAATAAATAATTTATTTTTAAATTATTACCTGTTCTCTCAATTGGTTAAAGTTTTTGAGATTTTAAAAATTAGACTCTCGTTTAAAATATTATACCTGAGGTAGAAATTGATTTATATTTAATATACAGGGATAAACTGCTTTCGTAGAAGCTTTTTGCTTGAAGCTGGGTTACATATGTATTTCTCCTTCACATCTTTATACAAAAGTATCGACACAACGAAATTTGAATTTCATACTGAGAATTTTTAATTTATACTGTTGTGTAGAAAAAAAAAACAGAAATTTTATTCCCATTTCTATTATTATTAGGCATTAAATAGATACTGAGAAAGACGCATTTCTTTTGCAGAAAAACTCCTTAAACCCAACCACGTATAGATCTAGAAATTTCTTTGTATAACTCTGGAGCAGATTTTGAGGGTAGTATCCATAACCTTCCGATTCATATTTCAATGTCTGATTATTAATTCCACAATCGTAATGTTTCAATCGATGAAGTGGTGTAGCGACGAGATGCAAGGGGATATGAAAGGCCCATTTTTCAGTCGTCTGGGGGATATTTCAAAGCCAAAATTTATTAGTACACTTATTTCCTTTTATATGATCAGTTATAATAAATGTATGTGGTGGGTGTATGCGATATGATCGCCCTCTACCCTTGCTACACAAAAGGCAATGTGTATTCCTTTCTGAAGATTATCAAGCTATTCTGGTATTTACCACTATAAATAAAGTATGTCACACGTTTCGGTTTGAAGAAATACTTTAAAAATTTTGAGACAGATTTTCTTCCTTTTTTTATGAAATAAAAGTCTTAAGAACCGTATAAATATGGTTTAATATAGCTCTTATTTAAATAAAATCATATTTATGTTTCCTTATAAGAAAATTTTAGTATTTTCTTTTAAGGTTAAATAAATGTGGTTAAATTATTTAACCATAAAATTCTATGGTTAAATAATGTTTGAAGTTGGAGAGAATTGTTAACTTAAAGCTCGTTATACGCTTCATATGAAAAATATTAATTTTCTAAACAAGCGGATCTTGTTAAAATTTTTGTCTGTTTTCAAAAACAATAAGCCATGATTATACTTTTCTTTTCCTAGAAACAAAAAGACATCTTCTCAGAAAAAATCTATATAATTATGATTTACAGTAATCGTTTTCGCGAAAAGAAAACCGAAATTGCTGTGCGGGGTAGAAATATTTCTTTCTCTAAAGTTTGTTTATAACACGCTAATCATGTTTGTCCGGAAAAGCTTCTTTAATGGCAATAATATTCCACCCTAAGTAAATATTGCCATTTTTATAAAGAAGAAATTAATATTTAATTCTGAAACATTTTTATTTCATAAGGATTTTGCAAATATCCAGATATTCCGTCAAGATAGGTAAACAAGGTGTTTAAGAAGGTTTCTGCAATAATAAAAAGTATTTTTATTTAAATCATTTCTAGGAATTTTCGAATGGAGTTTATTTTATTTATAAAATTGCAGCATTTATAAAATATATATATAAGCATCGTTGATGAGATATGTGTTTTATTTTAGCTTGTTGACTGAAGAATGAAAATATGCCATTTTATCCAGCGGGAAAAAAAATGAACGAAAACAAGTATTTTGTTTTATTATTGGAAGTTAAGGGCGAAAAATTCTAATTTATATGAAGAATAAAAAAGTAAAGTTAGAGTATCGTGGAAAACAATCTACAGTTAGAGGATAGATTACCTTAACATTTACTCTCTTAATGGCACCATGAATGTCAGGATTTGACTCCATTTAGAAGATTCTTCATAATAAATTGAATAGCTATGAGGCTATAGAAATAGCGCTGCTTTTATCTCTAAAATAATTAAATTCTTAAAAATACTTTGTTAAGGCAATCGTGAATTTCAAGTTATGTATTAGAAATGTAACTGAAACTGAACACAACCAATAAATTTTCAGAAAATATTCCCGGCGGACCAACAGGTTGCTGATATTGAGTATTATTATCTAAATACAGTTTTGATTTATTTTCTAAAAAATTCGTATATTTCTTTTGTAGAAAATTTGTGTTTAAATGAATATACCGCATTATAAATATCAATTTTTAAAAACAGACTTTCAAAATTAAAAAAGCACAACTATATATATCAACCATTCCCAGAATTACATATTCTTGTTAAAACTGAAATACTCCATTCTTGATCAATAATCCCTTTTCTAGGCATGGTTTTTATTTCAGAAAAAACTAAATAAAATTACTGGATATTTTGTTCTTACCTTTCGGCACGATTTACAAAATTCATAGATAAAAGCTGTCACTTTATAAATCAACAAAAGTCTCGAGATACCTTATCTCTACTTCCACACCTAAATGCACATGAAATATTCCTGATGCTTCTTATGAAAATAGAAATTTTGCTTGTATCTTGACGTGGAAAGAAAGTGTAAAACTGCTATCTTTTTTAAGTAGTATTCAATATTTTGCCGCAATAAAGAATACGGATGAGAGTTAAAGGAAAAAAAATCTTTTAGCTTTGCACTGATTTTGTCTAAAGCAAGAAACCAAACTGCAGTGTAAATAAATATAGAGACTACATGTTAAATTTCATCCTTACATAGTATGCTTTTCTTTTTTTTCTTTTTTTTTTTACTTTCTCACGAAAGTAGTAAAGAAAGAGAAAGTGTGATAATCGAAACTCCGACTTTGAAATCTTGTGAAATCTTCTCATTGCAAGTCTCCATGAATTGGAGAAAAATATTTTTGGAATTTTGTATGTTTATAAATTGAATAAATGCTATATATTAAATAGATTAATAAAATATTATGTGTGGGTTTATCCATTAAAATGTGTCTTTATATTTTTGGCTTCAATTCATCATGAAGTTGAGTGTATATTTATATTTCAGTTCCTGTGTTCTTAACTCAAAAGATAACTCTAAAACTCAAGAAACAAAATGCAGGAATTTCAGGCATGTATTAACTCAATACAAGTACAATAATAAAACTAGACATAATTAAATCCTTTTTTAATCAGGTTTATGACATTGAAAATCATCAAAATCTCGGAGTCACCATTTTAACGATTTTAATATCTACGAAATACTTACTTAGGAAAAAATGAAAGTAGCGTTCATTATTAATTAAGTAATACAAAAATTTGCTATATCAATATATATAACATACAGAAAAGTTTCTTTTTCAATTTAAATTCAATGTATGTTTGATATTAAAAATATAGGTTGATTACTATAATTTAGAGACGTGCAGCTGTCGACATATAAGAAATTTCCTATTAGCAAGACAGTAAATTATGATAGAATCTTTTTGTAAGGATATATAATTTCATCTCCAAACCTTCTCTATTTCTGCCTCTAATTTCTTATCAATTAGAGCTCTGAGTGTGAGAAAAAGGGTGGAAAAGATTGCATTTGATGAGAGTTTATCCAACGATTTATATATAATACCAGATAACTCATTTTTATTCTCTTTCTTGATATCGTTTTTATTTGAAAGAAATCTCTCTAACTAATGAATGTTACGTTTCAGCATATTAAAAAGAAAATAATTAAGAGGAAAAGAAAATAATTGTGATATTGAAAATAATAATTTTTTTTCCTAAGCAGCAGACAAAATAATATATTCATTTGAAAGAGATTTAAAATGTAAGACAACAATTTCTTACTATTTGTCGATTTTTTTACTGCCCATTTCTCTCTTCAAGGAAAATATGCATAATTTTCCGCCCTCTAAATCCAAGCACATTTTTGCACCAAAAAGCAATTCAAATTTTTATCCGTTTTAAAACCCTGTATTAATCAGGTAAAGCAAAGAAAGTAACATTAAAAAAAAATCCGATCGAGCCATGAAATCTTGCTGTGAAAGTAAAATCGAAAATGACCTGAAAGTGCGGCAACCGCGAAAAAAAATTATTTTTGAGTTCAGTCAACTCTGAAGCGACAGCGAAAAACGTGAAACGTTTTCTCTGCAGTCTATTCTAGGTTATTCCTTCGAGGCAGTGCATTTAAATGCATTGACAAAAAGACAAAAGGAAACAGGAGGAAAGAAGAAATAGAAAAGAAGAAAAAAACTTCGCTTAGCCTAGAACCAATCTTACCTTGGTTTCATTTTATAGAAGTGACTAGATTTTTTTCCTTGAATACAAATATGTTTCAAAATTCAGTAAATATACTGAGAATGTTTTCACATTTGTTTGAGCGATTCTGCCATATTTTAAATGGTTTAAATATTCTATTTGATGCTTTATATATTCTATTAGGTTACTATTGCTCTCGAATATCACACAGCATGTATCCTGCTCGGACGCCAATAAATTCAATTTGCCGCCAATAAATTCAATTTGATTGTTCGAAGATAGATAGACATAGATAGATAGATGTTATTATATAAAGAAAGTAGCTATTTTAATAACACCGAGTTTATAGAGTCTCCATGTAAATAAACCTCTAGAAACATCTTAATTTCCATCTTAATAATGCTGATTATAAAAATAGTATGAATAATTTTTTTCTCGCTTCTTTTCAATTTTCCATAGCCTATTAATAATTTTAGATCTGTGGTTGTCAGTCACTTTTAGTTTCTTCAACATAAAATATACGAAAAAAATTGTTGTAATCATCAAAAAAATACCTTGAGATTTCGACGCAGCTTCACTTTTCAAACATGCCAGAGTTCAATTATTGCATTTTTGAAATTATACGAATATATCTGTGAATAAGGTAACTCAGAAACTCTTTAAGCTTATCGATTCAAATTTGGTACGTGATTTTTAAACATAAGCTGTAGAATAACTTACTAAAGTCTTATATCAATTTCCCTAAAGTTTGTCTATTTCCCATCCGAGTACAAGCGAACATGATCATTTTAAAGTATAAAAAGTGTGACAGTTAAGATTTAGCGCACAATTTTAACATTTAAATATGAATCCGTATCAAATTTTAAACTATATTTCTCAAGTAACTGATTGTCTGTAGGTCTGCTATTTCGCACGATTGCAAATATGATAATTTAAACATGCAATGGCATAGATAATGAAATTTAGTATATTATTTTGCTGCAAAAATCGGAGTTCTGTGTCTAATTTTGATTTTAATCGGTTAAAAAAAAGGCATTCAAAACGCTTCTCTCGGGTTTTTTTCCGTTATTGAAGCACAAAACGCTCTTGTCGTGACTCTCAAAATAAAATTCTGGACACAATTCCGCACTCTTTATATAGGAAGAAGGGTATAACATTTTTATTGAAAAATATCCCAGAAAAATTCGAGGTCGTTTCTCCCGCTAATTTCGGCAATCATCCAAATTCCTAGAAGTCAGAAATGCTATATTTTGTAAATAAAGAAGGATATATTAGATAAATATTTATTTGTTTAAATTTTTTTTAAAATATGAATAAAAATATTTTATTAGTTTTTCGGTTTTGATGGAATTTAACAAAATATAATTTTGATAAAATAAGGACTTTTATTTAGAATTTATGCATCCTAATTTTCTGTCTGTCGTTATGATAAAAACCAACAGCAACTTTTTATCCTTTACAAAAATTATATTTATATTTTTTTTTTAAATCAAATTTTCGTTTTTTTTCTCTTGTAATTTATTGATGCTAATAACTAAATTTTAATGTATATTTTTTTAGCTTACTTAATTGTGTACAGTTTTGAATATTGAAATCTCTTCCCACTTCTTTTACCAAATGTAGACTAAACCACGGGGGGGGGGGCACCTGGAAAAGAGGATGAGAGGCTTCCTGTATGGTGGTTGGATCTCACCACCCTGGATTTCACCATCCTGACAGCCAGATCCCCCACAAAAAATGTGGGAGATCTCGCTCCTTCCATCGATGACGGACGTACTGGAAGGATTGCACCGTGGCCGGTGATGGCCCTTAGGACTCAATCACAGTTCCCGCCAGTGTTACTATTGCGGCGGTCTGGTCAGTTTTCTTTATCCGTGTGCCTTCGGGAGGGTCGGAGAGTCAGTGTTATGTCTTACCAAATGTAGGCTTCTCATAGAGAATTCTGCTCGAAGTTATGCATTTGGTCATATGTTTAAAATAGACAAAATGCATTAAAAAAATTTAAGATTCCGTTAAATTATTTATAATTTTTTTTCTTGAGAAATTAGCAATTTTATGATTTTGAAACAATTCTTTGAATTTGTAGTTCCATAGTAAGAAATTATTGAATATAGAAAAAAACGAGAAGTAATTAAATTTTGGAAATTCCACTTTCTAGTTCCCAAAATATATTTTTATTTAATTTATTTATTATACTGATTATCATTAAAAACACAATTTGTTAATGCATTAAAAGTTGGACCTTCCGTTGAATATTTAATAAGTTTTCAGTAATAAAAAGAAAGTAAATATATAATTTTTAAAGTGCAGAAGTTTTGAAGTTTTATGGATACACGTGTCCGAAGATCATGATGAAACTACTCCAGAAAAACAAATTTTGAAAATAGAGTAATAATCAACAGTTATTACCTTAGACGAAATTTTATGGAAGCATAAAACCTTTCTTCACTCGTGCCATAAATTTATTTTATGTGAAAGAAATTTTCTTTATCACTTATCACCGTATTTGAGCCAGATAAGGTAAAGCGAAACGTTAGTATCATAGATGTAAACAAAAATATCAAAACAAACAATTAGTAAATTAGTTAACTTTTTTTTAAAGATTTTATCTGTTTTTGTGGATGTGAATGAGAAAACTCAAAAACCCACTGAGTTAAAAATATGAAATAAGGAATTCGGTCTCGATATCACTATTGTAAATGCATGTCAAAATAATTTGGCTCTAATTCATGAGGAGGAAAGAATCTCAAATTTACTTTTTGTTTTTTTACTTTACTAAGAAGTTAAAGACAAAATTTACATAGTGCAAAATTATACTAGAAATTAGAAGGGAGTATAAGTCTGGTTAACTCTTTCCTTGTGTTTGAATAGAGAACATTTTTTCAGAAAGTATTCTGATGTTATTCAGTTTTTTCAGCACTATCTCTGATTGTTACAAGGAAATTGGATAATTAGGATCTTTGTATGATTTTAAAATATCTACTTAAAAACACGTGGCAAATGTCTATTGCACCTAAGTTAATTAAATCATTTTTTTTATAATTGCAAGTTCATCTACTCTTGCCTTCCATTTCGCTTAATTTGATTTTATCGCTTCATCTCCTTTCTTTCTTCCTTGTTTTAATATAACATCGACAGCTGTCAAAAGACAATTGTCGATGTTCGGATAAAAGATCTCTGTTCGAAGACAACTGAAGATATCCAGATAAAAAGATCGCTGTCCCAAAACAATGCTGGTGATTGTTTCTCGAGTAATGTTATCTCCCGACTCGATGGACGATGAAGGTGACTAGTTCAACTCGTTAACTATTTTTTACGGATTGCAAGAGAATTAATCCCTTAATTATTTTATTTTCTCTTCTATTCAATTAGATGATACCTTCTATTCCGGAAATCTCTGTTCTTTTGATTTATTTATTGGACGTGCTTGTGGTTTATGTGTAATTTTTGTATCAAATTATAACATATTTGAACGAATATTAAGGAAACCAAGCTTCTCTCAACAGTTTTTTTTTGTTGCAAAGTTGTATTTTTTTTTGAGAAAATATTTTGATACTAATCAAATATTGATTACATATGAAAATTTTTCAGTCGTACCCCATTTTACATCCGTCAGCGCCATCTCACAAAATTTTGAGGTACTAGTAGGTTATCATCCTATGGCAACAATGCAAGTAAAACAAAACTTTACGAGATGGCACTATATGACATTGCCAGCATGCGAGCAGATAGAAAAAGGCTCTAATAGTTAATTATTAAAAAAGTCTTTTTTTTGTGTGTGTTTAAATTTACATTTTTCTCCAGAAAAGACACCTATATGGATCAACTTAAAAAGCAAAACCTTATCTAAATATTAAATTTGATCCAAATCGTTAGAGCCGTTTCCGAGATATAAGAAATAAATTTATATATATAGAATAAGAAGATGGCTCGTTTAAAGTTATAAGATTTCATTTCAGCTTATAACTTTATGAAGCGATAATTCGATGCACATATGACACTTGGATATGGGAATTAAGGGATTAAGATAAAAAAAAGAAGTTTAAGAAAATACAATGATATCTCCATATCGATTAGTTTTACAAATTTACAACAATTATTCATCGTCGCTGGGGTATCTTTGTTTCTTGAACTTCCAATCTACGCTGAATAACTTAGGAAGAACTTGGTTGACAAATATTAAGAAAGGCTGAATTTGTGTGTAAGAAGTCAGACAACTCCTCAAAATATTGGCTTCACACATTATGTAAATAAATAACACTATTTTAATAAATATATATGGGGAAATTTCTGATTTCTTTTTGAGATTATAATTTTTTGATTATCTATATCAAATCAACACTATATAATATTTACACTAGTGTAATATTTAATTAATTTTTCTTTAAATTGTACATTTTTCAAAAAGCATAAAATCATACACAATCATTGCAATTTTATGATTTCAGGGGTGAAGGCTGGGTAGTCGACCGATTCCAGAAAACAGTGAGGATGTCTACCTACCTGCTGGCATTCATCGTCTGCGACTTTGGAAAGAGAGGAACGGATCAGGTGTGAGATTTCAGTTCTTTACTGCTATTTGTCATACATATGCTGTTTCTAAATTTAAGAGTATCTGTACTAAAAGTTCGTTAGACAGTTATCTGTAAAGTAGCATATTGTTACGGCGGGAAATCCGTGCTGTGATTATACTGTGAAAAGTCCAACAGGTTCAGAAATAATTTAATAAATGTATTACACGCAAAAAACATAATATACAGTTTAAAAACACAGATGAAGTGTACAAGAAATAGCAGTTGCAAAAATCAGAACGCACAAGCCTCCAAAGAGAACTCGTTGGATATCAGCACTACAAAGACAAACTTCGCTCGCCTACATGCTTGAGCTTGCCCAGCTAACTACACTCGACTCGACTGACTGACTACCAGTCCGCCAAAATTGACAAATTTGTCATTAAGACTAAGGTCTACTGACTTGGCATCCATTCAACATTTATTAGAATTATCTGTAAGATCTCCCTACACTCGCTTCCACTTTCGCTTAGTCAACTTAATAATGCTCGTTCAGAAAGGAATATCAGACAGATGTATAGAAATTGATCTTTTATGTTCGTGATTTTCACATTTAATAATAACAAATCTCTCAAAAACTCTCATTTGAATAACATTTGTAAAAATTACCTTCAACCTTTTTTTCTCACTAACAAAAAAATGAAAATTCAAGAAAATCATATGTGTTTCTGTTTAATCGATAATAATAGTAATTAATAATAAGTAGCCGATGAAAATAAGAAAAAAATAATAAAATAAGAGAAAGAAAGCAAACTTTGAATGAAAAAAAGAATCAGCTGGTCGCTCTCTAGGCCCGGGTTTTATCTTGAATGCCTCTTAATTCAAAGATAGAATGTATTGCGTATAGTCTACAAATTACTCAATCAGTTGTGTGCTTTCATGGGCTGCACAAAAAAACAGCCCGGACCTGCATTTCTCTTGCCTATTGATTTATTTTCTGTCTTCTTTTCACATTTTTATTGTTCTGTTTGATTTTTGTGGCACATCGAACTCTCAGAGTGAAAAAGTAAGCAAAGAGTATCAAAATGCAATAGTAGGAAAATAAGAAAGGAAAAAAATGTGTCTTTTAAAAATAATTTCAAAGAGTTCTGTAATTCTGTAGCCCTAGTGAATAATCAATCATTAATTAGAAAACCCCTTTCTCTTCTATAGTTAAAAAATATTACATGCTTAAAATTACAAATTACATGCTTAAATCATAGCAGGGACGTGTTAAATCTATAGTTACATTAGACATATAATTCACTTGAATTCACCATATTGTATAGAATACCCCGCATTACGAAGTGAATTCATTCATCAAAAAATTTACTGGATAATAATACATAAATTATGTTGGCTAAATCTCTCTAAATGTGAAAATAAGCATTGTATTGCGTTCAAAATAAATTCACCTCGAATTGTATCTGGTTTAGAGTATACAAAAAATGAGAAAAAGAACGTATAACATGTGAAAAGGTAGAAAATGAGCATTTCTTTTTTCTTAAAAATGTCCGAGGAACTTGTAAAGAACTTCAAAATGTCAGAGAAAAGAAATATCGCTATTGGAAATGAGAATAAATTTCTTAATCTTCGTAAATTAGAACTATAATAGGTTAACTATAATAAGTTTTTGAAATTTAAATAATTGCGCGATCTGATTTATTCTGTTTAAAATTTGGTATCAAAAATCTATTGATAATCTTCCTAGTAATAATGTGGTATCAATTCACATAAATTGCTAGATATATTTAAAAATACAATTTTGAATTCTTGCACTCAATTTGAGTTTTTCTTTCCCGAATTCTTACTGAAGGCTTATTTATTCATACAGTCACTCAAAAAAGTATTGGAACACTTGGCGTAATTAACTGCAAAGCTATTTAAAAAACTATTTATCACATTTAAATAAAAAGAAAGTGAATCAAGAAATATTTTAACATTTGGTGTACAGTTTGTAAGGAAAATTTTATTGATATTTTAGAATTATAATTTGATATGGCTTTTCAAACATAATTAAAAAGCAAATAGGAGTCAAAAAAGTATTGGGACACTTTTGAAATGAGGAACTCAACAAATTTATAGCACATCAATAAAATTGAATTTACTACCACTTTTTTTACTATAATTTTAAATTCAATAATAAGATTACTTATAGAAAAAAGTGGAAAAACAAAGATATAAAGGGTTGATGTGCGAAATCTTCGAATAAGTCATTAGTAAACTGAAAAATCAGCTCGTTGTATTAAGCATATCTTGAAATTGAGTAAGTCTACTGTTTTTAACGTTATTCAAAATTCAAGAAAACAAATAGTGTTGAAAACAAGCGAAAACCAGGGTTTCGAGGGATATTTAATGCACGTGAAGAGAGGTGGATTATGAAACAAGTTCATTTTAATCCATAAACTAGTGCAGTAAAATTGACTCTTTTACAACTAAGTTCGGAAAATCTGTAAATCCTGAAATTGTCAGAAATGTTTTTAGAAAACTTAAATATCATGGCAGGTACCTCAATGAAAGCCCTACATCAGCAAAGCTAATCGACAAGCTAGGCTAGTATTTGCTAAAAGTATGTAAAGCAGCCAAAAGAATTTTGGGAAATTGTAAATTTTTGTTGTTGAAAGCAAATTTAATACATTCAAATCGGAGGGGAGGCAAAACGTTTGGTGGATACCAAATTGGGTTGGGGGTCCAAATTGGTCTGGGGTTGTAGGGAAATTACTGTTGCCGGGTACATACATTTTATCGGCGGAACAATGAATAAATATGTCTATCTTGCATTCTCAAGAGAAATTTAAAGTTCAGTTCAAGCAAGCCGGAAATCTCAAGACATTTTAAAATAGACCAAGATAATGACCCGAAACATATTTATAAGTTATGCTGATATTCACAAGTTATGGATCCTCTACCACTGGTCTAATGTTATTAAGACTCCTGCACAAAATCCAGACCTTAATTCCAATGAGCATGTGTGCGATTATTTGCAGCAAAAAATGTATGAACATCAATTTTCTAACAAACCGGATTTAAGAAAACATTTGGTCTAAAAGTGGGCCAAAATTGATCGATCATTTTGAAAAAATTGGTCCAATCAATGCCAAATAGACTACGAGAGGTCATAATAAGCAAGGGCGGTCCAACAAGATATTAACTTTTAGGTTTGTATTGTTTTTCTTAATTTATTGGGAAGTGTCCCAATACTTTTTTGAGAACATGTTTTTATTTGATTTCTTTTATTTTTAATTATAGCAATAATTGCATTAATATTAGAGTTTTGTTTAAATTATTGTGATTTGAATATATCAAAATAATCTTTGTTTTGGCGTCATTTGTACATTTAAGTAAAATATTATGATAAAATCGGTGAACTTTTTCTGTTTCCCAATACTTTTTTGACAGACTGTAGTTGTAAAAATTTGTATTCAAGTCATTTTTTTTTGTTTTTGATCTATAATTAGTCAGCTTTGGTTCTAAAAAATATTTTCTTTCTTTGTAAAGAAATAATAATGAAAACTATGCTTCTGAACTAATTAAAAGGTAACTAACATTTCACGATAATTTGTTTGCTCATAATTTAAATTTTAGTAATGATGTATGTATAATAGTAATAACATTACCATAAAATCAATTTTTTCATTTGTTTTGATTGAACATTTAATCGAATAGGCATTTAAAAAATCCTGAATTTCATTCCTATTCAAAACAGTTTAAATGCCAATTACTCTTTATTTATCTACTGATCTAATTAAGTGTCCAGCATTTTCACTAATAACCAAGTGTAAGCTAGAATACAAAGTAATTTAAACGTTAAACGAAGAAAATATTGATTATAAAATCTTTATCGAATTCTATTGAATGCCAATTTCGACCAATCTTTCAAATTTATTTCACTATTGTGAAGCCAACAGGTGAAAATAGATTTGCCTTTTCTCAGCATTCCATATATTATTATTTTATTCATTCAGAATTTTTAAATATATAATCTGAGCTCAAAAAGAATATAATATCCTAGAATCTAATAGTATTCATATTTTCCCAAATAGTTTGCTGTATGGAGCCGAAAATCTGTGATTGACACTACCGCCTACGCCTTGCAAGTGGGTCCAAAGATTCTCAGCTTCTATGAAACGTTTTTCAAGGTTAAGTACCCCTTGCCAAAAACAGGTACGTCCATTATTGCTTTAGTTTCGTATTTTCTCAAATTGAAAAAAAAAATGTATTTTTCTTTTATTATTATTATGCTTATTCTGGTCTTCTTTGAATGAGACTGAACACAATGAAAGTTTCTGTAATAGGATTAAAAAAATCGATAGCTTTGATTTATCTCTTGAAATTATCGGAAGTGATTAATTTCAGGCATTGGAAATCCCTTCACTCGAAGTATTTTTTACACAATTTTTAAGATCTCGAAACGAAATGTGCACGTGAAAGCCATTGTCTTTTATAATTTTATGACATCAGTTAGCTTTCTTCAAATACTTAAATGTATCGCATTAACATTAAACATTCCCTTAGCATTTTAATAAAACGATAAAATAAATAAACGCAATTAGATTATCAATTCACAGTTAATAAAATCTTAATCAGATGTGTGAATATATATTCGCTCTCTGATATCATAGTTTATACTTCTAGTTACTGTCCATTCCATAAGGTGGCGCTGTTCTTAATATAGAGGATTAGCTTGCTTTTGTTATTCGATTTCGCACTTATTGAAAGTATCGAAAATAATTAACTGCAAATCAGAATGATTTAAATTTTGCTTATACTTTATAAAATGGTAAACATAATAATTCTTTTTTAGATATGGTGGCAATTCCCGACTTCAGCGCTGGCGCCATGGAGAACTGGGGTCTGATCACCTATAGAGAGACGGCTTTATTATATGACACTCGGTATTCATCGGCCAGCAACATGCAACGTGTGGCCACCGTCATTTCCCACGAAATCGCTCATCAGGTATTCACTTTAATCTGACTGAAATATTAGATAGTAAATTCAACCCATCTGTTTCTATTATTTTTGCCTCTTCTTCTTCTTGTGTATAGCCGACCACCCCGCCACCACTGAACGTAGCAGTATCGACAGGATTTGTTGTGGCCGACTGCTATCTTTAGCATAATCCATCCATAACACTGACCGATTCTCCAAACTGACATCCTCTTCGGGGCAGTTGACCCCTAGCCACAAAGTGGTCAATCACTGACTTTCTTCTTCCCATTCATCTATCTTCCTATTAAACAAGAAACAAGCCATCACTAAAAGAAAATCTCCTCGAAATTGTTAATATTTCTCCATATTCTGGTTTCACAACTACAGAAAGTCAAACACCTCTGTTATTCTTGTCAGTGGATTCGAAAACATAATTGGAATTTCAAAAATTATAGTTATTACTTTCATAAACGAAGTATATAATGAGAAAGTATTGTAATCGTCAAAAAATTTGAAATTTTAACGACTTTCTACGTTTTAGATTTTTATGATTGTGAATCCGTAAACACATTTTTGGAATTATTTCTGTTTGTCTGTGAACACAATAACTTAAAAACATTTTGATTCAGACGTTTGAAATGGGGGTATATTACCAAAGTTGCAGATTGCTAACAATTTTTGAACGATATCTATTCAGAGGATGGCTCCCTGTCTGACTGATCGAATACCAGTGAACTACAGTAAATGCTAAATGAAAAGAGCTTTATCGATAAAATTTTGGTACAGCAATTGGTTAGCATTTAATATATAGATTTTTTTTTCAAGATTTTGTCAAAGGGTTGACCGTCTTTCGGTCGGCATGCATGTAAGCATAATAATTAAAAGACGAACTAACTTAAATTTAAAAAAACATTGGTGTGTGATCCTGTGACTACAGTTGTAGTTCTATGTCGAATTTGGATTCAGTAAAACGGAAGAAAATGTTAAAATTACAAACCCTTAGATATTTGTCAATTAATTGTAGGAGAGGAAGTAATTACCCAAAGATGATATGATGGCAGATCCAGTAAAAATTCTATATCCGCTCTGAAGATCAACATTTCACAACTATTATCAGCCAATATCATGCAATGCATTCATGACCTAACCTGAATTCCAAAATTTAATACTAGGAATGAAAGATTACACCTTTATTAGAGAGTATGCGGGAAGATTTTGGGGAGACCATTTCTGCCAGATTTTTAACCTCATTCTTACCTCCCATTTTCGATCTAACTATTAAAATTCCTCAAAGTTTTTGATTCTTTGCATTTTTTTTTTAAATTTTCGTATTATTCGTTTTTCTTGAACCATTCCACATAATTTTCCAAAATCTTTTCGTAACGTGACTGTATTGATTTGATCGATTTTTCGTATTTATTGTACATATGCACGCTTATGCATATCATAGTGTAATGCTTTACTCTGTGACGTCTAGAAAGTTTAAAATCAGTTTGCATTTGAGGAAATAGTTTTAGTCTCTGTTTTAGATTGTCTCTGCTTTACTTTTAAAAAAAAGGCCTTTTTCTATGTCTTTAAGCTGAAAGTGAAGTACTTAGTTCAACCATCAGAATTATTTTACATCTAAAAGGATTTTAATGTTGTGATACAAAGAGACTTCACTTACAATGGTCGTTGCGAAGAAACTTAAACTCGGATTGCAGACCATCTGCTACACTTCAGATTTCTGTCTTATCATGACATCGTGCCCCAAGAGCTCCAAATGATACTGGAGTTGGTTTCCTCTTTTGGATTGTGTCAAAAAGTTACTTTTCTGTTACTTCTCCAGAAGTGGCTTCCTAAGTAGACTGCTATTGCTGATATCAACAAAACAGAGGTTGTATTGTTTGATAAAAGAATTCTTGATAATCTGACTTCTTTCAGAAAAATTGCTTGGCCATCTTAAATTTTCAATTACTTGTGATTCCGTTTTCGGGTATCCTTTTAGAGGAAAATCATTTTTCAGAAGTCATGCATTTCATGTAAAAGTAACTTTTGTTTCCTCTTTTTTTGGTGTATTAACTCTTTGGAAATAGAGGCCATCTTTCCACCAAGCCTCTGCTTTCATGTATCTCACACCAATATGAGATCTTCAAGATCTTTGAAGATCTCTTATTCGAAACATTTAAAGTTATTAAAATCGATCATAAACAAAATAATTTCAAATAAGTGGTTGTTTGTATCCATCCTGAGAATTCTCAGTGATACCGATGGAAGTACCAATTTCACATCAAAATAGAAGCCAGTCTTAATATGTTAGTTTACAGACATGGAATTCTTTCATTTGTTCAAATGGTTGTTTTTAATCAATTATCATAAACACTATTTTTTTTCTATATTTTCTTATATTCATATTTATATGTATTGTATCATGCTTCCCCGTTATTGGCATGGTCTGAAATCGTTATCACGATAGTTATAGTCATCTTTAGAGAGAGAATTTTAACACATCGGTCATTTTATTTATATCGTCACACGATTCCACTTTTTCGTACTAAACTCTAGCAAAAAATTAACTACCTAAAATCCAACTCGGACTGATTCAATCTACGACAATTTAATCAATCAAAGAAGCTATGACAACTTACTTTTAGTTTAAAAAAGAACATACAAAATGAGTATATTGCTAAAATAATCTGTCGTCAAGTACAGTTATTGTTATTAACGATAATGACAATCTTTATGAGAAGTATCAAGTTTTATAGATCACGATTAAATTATGCTTTGCACCAGAAAGTGAGGATTCGAATCATTAAATTTGGCAATAAAGTACAGGCATAAAGATGAGATATAGGTTGAGCGAGTTAAACCGATTAAACTGATGAGATATAGATTTGACCGGGTACTAGGAGGGCATCATAGATATAGGAATGAGAAATTCTTATATAAGTAAGCTTCCCTGGTGGGTCTAGAAATGGCGTGGTGCTGAGCTGCCTCCGTGCTGATGTCGGGGCATACACAGTTGTATGGGTAATGGGGACCATTCTGAGTTCAGTTTAGTGCCTGACTATACTTTTGCGGCGGCTTGCTTTTCAAATTACCCAGGATGCTTTGGCACGGCTGGTATGACTCGTTTACGGTTACAGTTTTAGGCTGATAATTAAATGATCCTTGCTTATTGATTTATGATATACAAGCTCAATTAAATTTCACTAAAGAAGTAAGAAAGAGAAATGAATTTGTAGAAAGTAAATTAGATTATGTTATATTGACCAGTTTCTGCTCTACGTATTTAATATTTAATTCAATATTCATTAATTATTTTTTTCGTATTTTATTTACTGTACAAAACTGTTGAGTAGTTTGTATTTGCGCTTTTTGGCTTTAAATAAACTCTTGGTATCAGTAGCTTTCTCTACCTGTCTTGATGACCTTACTTATTCTATGAAGGTCTGAGATCTCAATGTTAATGCTAGATTAGATTAGCATCAATAGACAGTGTTTTCGAGAGATTTAACTCTATGAATTTTACAGATGGTAATAGAGGGAAAATTTTATCTGTAATTTCAACCATCACGCGTCATATTCGATCTAATAATATTAAGAACGATTTCTTTTTTTTTTTTTTACTTTGCTTTTGAGACTAAATATTTACTCTGAATCATCCTAAATGTTCGCAGTGGTTCGGAAACTTGGTTACGCCTCGTTGGTGGGACGATCTATGGTTGAACGAGGGATTCGCCAGCTACGTGGAATACCTAGGAGTGAATGCAGTGCACCCTGAGTGGAAAATGGACGAGCAGTTTGTCCTGGATGATCTACAGGATGTCCTTGAGTTGGATTGTCTGCGCACTTCTCATCCTATCTCGCTGCCCGTCAGACACCCTGACGAGATCAACGAGATATTTGATAGGATCTCCTATGGAAAGGTATTGTATGGATCTTTTATTCCTTAAAGTTGTTTCTTGAGTTCCATTGAATTTATGGTGTCTTCTGATTAAAAATGATTGAAATTAAAAGATTATATGTTTGGTTGAGATTATTTGATTTGGTTATATGATTGAGAAAAGTTTATATGATTAATTTTAGATTTCAGCCGCATAAAATCTATGGTTTAAGTTTCTTTTAAGATTGATGAAGTTTAAAAAAATTATTGGCTCTAAAAATGCTCTGTATGGTAGTAAACTATTGTATGGTAATTGATGTAATGTATGGTAATCGATTTACTACTGCTTAGTAGCAGTATTAATACTTAAGATGCATTAAGAATATTTTTTGGTAAACAATTATCTGTTGAGGTTTCAAATAAAATCGCCAGGCAATTATCGAAAGTCCAAAGTTCTTGAAGACCAAACGGCTGGACTTGATGATGCTACTAATTTGCAAATTGCTGTTTTTAAGAGATTCCTTACCATCTCTGCATATGCAGAGTTACCATTTGTGCTGATACAGAACTTCTTTACCTTACAAAAAAATACTGAGGATATCGATAGGTAAATCATATAATTTTGAACCAATAGTAAAAAAACCTTAATACATGATAATGTAAAATGGAAATAAAAGTTTACCTTTATTTAAGTTTATTACTTTTTCATTATGTCTGCAGAGCTCATTTCTTATGAAACAAATACTAGAGATATCAATAAAAATTTTATTATTATATGCATTATAATATGATTCGGAACTGAAAGCATTAAACTTTATTACTTTTCGTGTTGATGCTACTATTCATGTTGATGCATTTATCTCATCATTGTATTAATTTGAGAATTTTAATCGCATAGAATGCCATTTGTGGTTTTTGCCAGAGTCTAATTTCTTACAGAAGGAAGATCTTTTCATGATTCCAGACAGATGGAAGTTTGAGGGTACCAAGTCCATAGCTACATGATGGGTGCTCAAAAACTTCCCAATCGAATACTTATATTTTTTTTTCAAATGTGCGGTCGTGCAGCTAAACCACAGTAGTATAAATAGGACCTTTATTTGTGAAATAAGGCCTCCAATTTTTATGAAATGTAATAAATCATGACTATTTTTATGTCATCTTGTACCAGATGGCAAAAAATATTATACCAAAAGCCATATTATTATTATACCAGATAAGACCAGTTTTATTATACCAAAAATATATCAGTGACATTTCTGGTATAATAAAACACATTATACGTTTCTCATTTATATTTAATTGCATCATAATAACCTTTCATTCGTACCATTATAAAGTGCTTCTCTAAAGAAAAGAAATCGTAAGGCATAAGAAGAAGACATAAAAGAAGTTAAAAGGCTGATGAAAAAACAAAATATTCAAGAAACTTAATTCGTTCCATAATGATATTATTAATGCTCATAGACCATCACCGGCACGTGCTCGTTTTTATTTTAATTAAATGTCTAGCTATATTCAAATTAATAGTATAAAATAATAATAAGTAATTTATATTCAAAATATGCAGTGAAAACTAGGTTTCTCATTTTTATTAGAAATGTTTAATTTTGAAATTTTTTTTTCGATATACTGTTGTAATATATTATTATTTGAATTTGTACTAATAGCGTTAAATTTATAACGTTCAAAGCTGCTTACTAATATTTCGAATATATACATTCTTATTTTTATATTTTGTTAAGTTAGTCCTTTGAAAGACATAGAAAAATGTATTCTTTATTAACGTCTGCTATTATCGTTTCAGAGTTACATGCATGATTAACCACAGAATGTTAGAAAGCATCTAATTTTATCAAATTTCTCAAATTGTCTGTTGATATGAGAAACGATGTTGATAAATGATATCTCAATATATAACTTCTTATATATAAGTATATATAGGAAATCAATATAACTTATAATGTTATAACTTCTCTCCTTTTATACTTTAGGGTGCTTCCATCATTCGGATGATGAAGTACTTTTTGGGTGATGACAACTTCAAAAATGGATTGATGGTAAGTCGAAAGAGAAACTAATACTAAAGCTGATTCCATGCTATTGTAGGTTAAAGATTACTGACAGTCCTTCCATCTCGTTACAGAACTACCTAAATGCCAAAAAGTTTGACAACGCAGTGCAAGACGACCTTTGGGAACATTTGACTGCTGTGAGTAGAACATTTATCTTTCTTTTTATTATTAGTTTTAAATGTGCCATTGAAATATCTTCGGATTAGTCTTTATTGCTTAAAGAATGTCATTTCTTACATGAATATTAATATTTCATGCAGATTCTTTTATAATAAGTAAAATATATTTTTGTTATTATGATAAAAGCGGATGTTATTTTAATTTTAAAATTGATTTCAAATTACTTTTATGTCTGTGGCGATAGTTAGTTCATTCCCGTTTGGTTTATTATATATAACCAAGTTTAGTTTGGTTTAGTTATACTAACGTCCCGTTTTAAAGCAAAACTAAGGCTATTTTGGGAATTATATATAACCAAACACATGGGAAGAACTCGTAAAAAGATGGCTACTTGCGTATTAATCGTATGGCATTAGCGAACTTATGCTTCACTGTGATTTTAGTTATGATTAAATTGGCATCTTTAGCGAATTTTTTCAAGTTTAGCTTAGTTTAGGTACATTAACGTCCCGTTTTAGAAATATTAAGGTTATTTAGATAATGAGGACTACACCTGAGCTGGCCTCACAGGTACCGCTACCTTTCCAAACTTCCTTACCACACCAGTGGATGGACATTTGGCCTCGACCTATTTAACGGGACCTGCTTACACGGTGTTTCTTTGGAGAAATCGGGTCTGGAACCTGGAACCCTCGAGTTCCAAAGACGCGACAACAAGGCCATCAGCCGCGAATTTTTTGACTAGAAATCGCTGATTACATGACACCATTAGTGAACAATAAAAAGATAACATTAGCGATTTTTTTGGTGACTAATTATTGCTTTGCGGTTAAGAGAATGCATTTTTCGTTTAGTTGATAACACCTGAAATTAAAGTCTATGAGCATAGGGTCTCATTTTCAAACAAGACGTAAAAGAAGTTAAAGCTATTCTTATTGGCTGAGAAAAAATTATTTTCTTCTTTCCTTTACGATATATAAAAGTTGATGTAAATTGTGTTATTTGTTAAATGAGGATGTAAATATTTAAAGTAAATATACTATTATTTTTCAGAGAGAAAAATAAACATAATTTGATGTTAATTCATAACTAATTATCTGGCTTAATTAGAAAAGGGGTAGGAAAAAAAACAGATTAAAACATATTCAGCTAATGTCAGAAAATTTTAAAACTTGAAACTGAATAATCAAGAATTCAAATAAAAAATATCTGATTATATATCAGCTTTTCAGAAAATTGAATAATCAATTATTTTAATCAATTAATTGCGGAATTTATCTTTAAAAGTTCATCATGTACTGCATAATCAAAATCAAGTGATGACGTGTATACACGTCGGACGCAATACAAATGATTGCTTAATAAACTCTGTGAGAAAATCACAGTAATGCGAACAATATTTCATTTTTAGTAGATTAAAAAAAATCAACAATTCATTGTTTAAAAAGTATTATTATTGAAAATCTAAAAATTGCTCTCAAATATTACCAACGATTTTCTAAAGAAGCAAAATTGATTATGTAGCTGGAATTCAGTTGGGGGAATATGTTCGAAAAGAGGATTAAGTGTTACAGTTAGCTGACCAATGTAAATGATGACAATAGTTAAAGAACAAAAAGAAAAATGTTAAAAAAATTATGAGTATCACGTAGTTCCCACGAACTAGAAATTTGCCAGCGACTTGAAGGTTCTCAAAGAATATGCAAATAAAATACAGGAAAATCTCGATAAGTACAGTTACCCTATACATTGAAGAAAATAATCAATTCATTGTCTGCAAAGCTATATCGTACTTGGAATAACTTCTATACCAAAAAATTTAACCTAATTTTTTTTAAAACTTTTAACAGATTGACTGGTATTATGAAGAAAATGTGTACTAACCACTGAATAATATTTGTATTACATCTTATTGAAATTTTCAATTTTTATATCAAATGGTAATTTTTTGTTTGTTTTATACAATGTGAAGTTTACATACAATGTTTTATACAATTGTTTTATACAATGTTTTATATAACACCAAAATGAAGATCTGAATGCAGTTAACTGGTTAAAGTAATATTTAAAAGCTACTCATTCAAAACCTTAAACCTTAGGTCTTCTCAGTAAATACCTTCAAAATGTAGAAAATTTTAAAATTTGAAACTAAATTATCAAAAAATCACATAAGAATGTTTAGTTATAAATCAGTTATTTAGAAAATTTAATAATGAGTTGCATAGTTGTGATTAATTGAAAGTTGTTTATTTAATACTGTGGCGGGTTGTAATGAGCGAGGATAGAACCTGGGACCTTGTGGTTCACAGCCCAGTAACATGACCACAATACAAAAGCAATTGCTGGTGCGTCGTAACTGTTAACTGGCTTATAAGCTTTCACTACAATACCATTAAAACGTGGGAAATCAAATGTTCAATGTAAATATATTACAATGGCAGATATTAAAAGGTAATTTATTGAATATCTTATGTAGCATTGCTTGTTATTTAGTTGACAACGTACTATTGTCTTTTTTGCTGTAATTCATTCTCTAAGGTATTTTTATTATCATAAACTTTTATTTAATCTGATTTATTTTATTTATCCCCACTTCCTAATATGCTAAATTTTTTTTAAAAAATTACACTTATTCTTTATGACACCACAATATTTTAATGACTTTTGAAATTTATTTTCAGTCTTAATAAATTATTTTTGTAGAATCTTGATTCTGTAGCGCATGTCGCCATCTGATAGTAAATTTGATATAATATTGATTTCGAGATTCCATTCTATTTATAGAAATAAATTATAAATTAAGGGAAAAAATATGAAGAAAATAAATGAAATAATTCTATTTTTGATACATTAATAAAAGATAGCTTTTAAAAATAATTTCTATTAACTTATGTAATTACTTTAAACTCTACTATATTGTATTTATATTCATTTGTTCAAAAGACAGAATTCGCAAAAATAAGCAAACCCTCAAGCTTGTGAGAACTCACTTCCTTCTGAGACCGAAAAGTAATTTCTTTCCAAAAACTAATTTGTGGAGGAGCATCAAATCCTTTTCTGTTTCTGATGTATTTTTATAAATTGAACAATCTCCCTCATTTAGATGCGTTGGCTTTTCGATTAACTTTCCAGATGAGGTAGAATGTCATTTCCCTTATAAGTATGCTATCTCTTCACATTCACCTAACGAAGTGTGGAAAAAAAAAGTGTGGTAATCGATAAAATAAAAATTTCGTCTCATCTTACTGACTGGAAGATTTAGATCTGATTGAAATGGAATAAAATATTTTCTGTATAATGTTTGTATATTAACGAGATAACTCAGGTGCGGACCAAATTAGATGAACAAAATTTAGAATTCAGCCTGCACACCTAAACTGCCAAACAAAGTTATGAAAGTCTCTCTATTTGTCTTCCCATATCTCATTCAGTTGGATAAGATAATCCATGTGGTTACAGGCATCAGTAAAACGAGATGGCATTATGTCTGTCTATCCCATTGAAACGAATAAGATAATCCAAATGGTTGTAGATATTGGTAGTAATAGTAGTAGTTATAGATATTGGTAATAAGAGGTATTTCGATATTCATCCTTATTCCACTGAAATGGATAAGATAACCCAAGTGGTTATAGGTATTGGTAGTAAGAGGTACTTTGATATCCTTCTTTATCCCATTCGATTGGTAAAATAACCTTATGGTTACTGACATCGATGAAACGAGATAGTTTTATGTCCATTAATGCCCTATTTAAATGATAATTCGAGTGGCTATAAATATCGAAGACATGAGGGGATTTTTTTGTTCGTCAGTATCCTAACTGACTAAAATAACTTCAATGATTAAAGCCAACGGGAAACGAGGTGACATTATTTCTGTTCATGTACCTTTCAAATCGTTAACATAGTTCGAATGATTATAGGTATGGGTGTTATGAGATGGCTTGATGCCCGTCCATATCATACCAAATTAGTAAGATAATCTTAATTGTTAGTTACTGCTATCGGTGAAACGAGGTGGCATTATCTATACCCACGTCCATCCATTCAACTGATAAAATAATTTAAATGGTTACAGGTATAGAGGGAATTAGATGGTTTAATGTCCGTTCTTATCCCACTCGATTATAAAATAACCTGAATAGTTAAGTTATTGATAAACGAGGTGATCTTATTTCTGTCCATATGCCTTTCAAATAACTAATATAATCCAAATGATTATAAGTAGCAATGTTATGAAGTGAGTTGATGTCAGTCCGTATCCCATTGAACTAGTTAGATAATGTTAATGATTACTACTATCGGTGAACAGGATGGCATTATATCCGTCCATCTCCCATTTCAATGGTAATTCTGGTTGCAATGGATATCTGGATTACAAAATGACATGCATGTACATGTGACCGCGATAGTACAAAAATGCAACGATTTAGGATAACGACTAACAAATAGTTTTATCCATTAATTTATGGAATGTGTACCAAATTCTGGACCAAATGTGTCAAAGAGTTATTGGTGTGTATGTATACTCTATAGCACAAAAATACAACTTACATAGATGAAATTATATTTCAATGCCAAACTTGTAAACGTTTACCAAATTCTGGATGCGCGATTTGCAGTTTGAGCCAAAGGGAAGAGGTCTTATCTTTTACATTCGTGAGTCCCGAAACAAAAGAAACACCAATAATATGCCCATATTGTTTCCATATACATGGCCGTAAAATTTATTTGCATTCAAAAGCACGTAAGAATGCAGTACAGTCGTAAATATTTGATTCAATAGAAGAAAATTATATCAGTCTGTTAATTTCTATTTGATCTTATTTGAAATCATTGTATTCCATATTATTCGTTTGATCGACACGTATTCTTTTCTCCGTATAAGGTCAGAAATATTCTTAATTATTCGGCATAAACGTATTTTTTGGTGAGAAATCATTTTTTACAGCATAATTAATAAAGAAATAGTTTATGATTCTGAAGTTATTTTTAGCAGGACAAAGCTACCGGTTTTGTTTAGAAAATAATAAAAAAAAATAATAAATAATTTTAAAAAAATTTCCACCATTGTTTAGAGATAAATTAACCACTTTTTGCTATCATGAACTTTAATTTTTTTATATATATATAAAGGTTAAGAAAATGTTATGCATATTGCGGAAAAGCACGAAATAAAGATAATCTGGTTTTAAGATGGATTTACACCCAGCAAACTACAAATCATCCAGGAAAACCAAGTATGCAGAGAAACTGTAGAGTAGCAAGCATTTGTCTCGTTGGGACAAGTACTTGCTATTGTCCGCTCTCTCAGTGCTTGCACAATCTTCCTATTGTGCATGCGTGGCTTACTGGAATCTTATAACTGGCTGAGTATAAACCCACCTTTAAATTATATTTTTTATCCACTGCGTTTGACGGGAATCAACTATGCTAAAGACATGAAATAATTTAATGTTAATGAATATTGTTGGTGATAAATTTAAACAAGCATTTGAAATTATTTAAAAAAAATTCTTTCTGATTAAACAAACTGAATTTCGCTTGTTAGCGAGGAGATTGTATAGTACTTTTGGCCAAATTATAAGGCTAAAAATGTGTTTTGTCCTCTGGAAAATTAGTCATGGGGTAGCAAATTAATTCGTTAGTGAATTAAACTTCATTGAATTTTGTATAAAATTGCCTCATGAATTTCCACGAAATAAAGAGTTGCAGATATTACAATTTTGTTTTCTTCAATGTCTGCCCACATGTACAGATATGTTGATTGTTTAAAACAGCAAATTTTACTGAAATGCACTAAACAGATTTTACAGATATAATGGTAGTTTTTACAAACAAAAAAACATTTCTATCCATGCGTGAAAGTGAATAACATATTTATTTCACAGATTTCAGAAAAAGGTAGTTGAAATTACTGGAAAGATGGTCCGATGACAGGTCGTGTCAGTTTATTTTGAGTTTCCTGGAGAAAAAAAGGTGGCTTTGTAAAATGCAAACAATGCAGGAATAAACAAAAATTTTTTGAGAAAAAAAATTATTTGTTAATAATTGAAAGTGGTGGAGAGATATTTAGTCAACTTTTCTATCACAGCATTGGCATCAGCTGCACTGTAAAAAACTATATATGAATCGCATATTTTATTTATTTGATTGAAAAACCGTCTGTTAAAAGTACTGTGCACTCACACATAGCATTTTTAATACGTAAAAAAATACAATTTTCTTTTTGCATCTTGATTTCAAACTTTTCATATTTAAAGGGAGATTTTTTTTGACAAATCACACAAATATGAAAGAGTACTCTAGAAAATATTCGTCCATATTTTTAACATGAACTCTTAATCACGATTTCCGTGCATTCAAACGCCGCAATTTTTTTCCAGTCTCTTTGAAAGCTGCCTACATATTTTGAATTTGAGGGATAAAAAAAAGAGCATGAAGTCAATGAACTTCTCTACTTTTTTATATTGGCACTGAGTCGCCTCTTTTTAAAAGTATAAGTAAATGAATCTCTCGAGATATATTGAAAAACTCTTCCGTTTCGTCTTGCACAGATTTACTAAGAAATTTTTTCAATTAAATTCCTTAATGATTTAGAATGATGGAGTAGGTTGATAGAATCCATATATTAAGTGTCGTTAACCTCCATGAATTAATTATTGATATAAGGCAAAGTGGTATATTTTTAAAATAAGTTTGCCAGAACTTAAAATAGTTTTATTTGAATGAATCTGAGCTCTAATAATAATTAAGATAGAAGCATTTACTCGTATCTATTTTATGAATGTTTCTATATGTGTGTTGGTATTGACACTCTACAAACCAAACCGTTAGATGTTGAACTATTGATTTTGCACACATATATATATATATATATATATTGGAGTGTGCAACTAAAAGCAATATTTTTTGGAAAATTTAAATAGAATTTTGATTAAAATTTAAAGTTAAGTGTTCTTCTGTTATAACTTACGAAAATATTATTGCACTGAAATTTTTTTTAACCATTTTAAATAAACAAAAAAATATTTTTTCAATGATGTCAGTTTTCTGTCGGGTGATATTTTTTTTTCTATTTCCAATTGATTTTAAAAATGTTTTTAATTTATTTTATTACAATATATTTCCTTTTTTAAATACTATTGCTAATATTTCATTCTGCTTTTTTAAATGTTAATGATTTAAATATGAAGATTCGATTTATTTTTTTATATTGAATAGATAAAGCATTCTTTTAATAAAATATTTGAAAGTTTGTTATTTACAATTGAAATTTAACTTTAGAATAAAACAAAGACAAAAATTTTTTAAATCCGAAAGCGCATTTTAAAATTCCATTTCACTTTCTTGTGATATAATTGGGTGTATTAAAATTCAGACAGTAAATTAGAAAACGTATAGTATAATGAACAGAATGGCATGAGGCTTTTAAAATAAAATGAGTATTGATAGAAATCTGTCCAAAAATATTTTGCCAAAGAAATCATAAGGACCAAGGTATGCAAAATATTTAACTGAGATTTTTAACATCCATTAATTTAACAACCAACTAGTCTCCAAAGACGGCTAATTAATAATAAAGAAAGAAGTGTGTGTGTGTGCGTGTGTGTGGCGGTTTGCGGCAATATAGAGTTAGACTTAAAACTAGCAAATTTGGCATAGATATTTTAAAAGGTCGGGATGTGTAACGCAGGTTGATTTTTAAAAAACATATTGATTAAAATTTTAATTAATTAAAAATTAAATAAGATTTTGGAATTTTTTTTTCGTGATAACTCTCGAAATGTTATTTATAAAACTAATTTTTACACCATTTTGATAATTTTAAAAACAATTATTCATACGTAATTTAGTCTAATCAAAAAGCCTTTTTAATAATATTTTTTATCATTTTATAATGTAATTTTTTATATCTTCAGCAAATGAAAAAAAGATTGTTTTTAATATCTGTGTTATTTATAATGAATAAGTTGTGAAATAGTATTACGAAAGACAGCTGAACATGACATTAAAAGCGCTATGATGTCATAGTACTTGACTTTTTTCGGTTGGTTAATATGCACAATGGAAATAATAATTATAAGATTATAAAAAAAAGAATCACTTTAATGGCGGCCATAACTTGATTCTTACACAATTTTTTCTTCGGAGAAGTATAAATAAGTTATCCACAAAATACTAATTGAAAATAAATACAATCAATTTTCCAGGTAACCTAATTGGTTGCCAAAGGTGCTAATATATAAATAATTAGTAATTAGGGAATGAGGAAATATTTAAACAAGATATATTTATTTAGCTTAAATAGTTTTTATCGACAAAATAATCTCTTTGTCGTCATATCAAAATTTATAATTATAGAATTTAATTTCTAGTTTTCCGAACAATGAAAAATGTATCTGTTTGAATTTAGATAACAGAATTATGCGGATTTAGTTCATTAAATTTAATATTTTTTTAGATAAAATTTGTCGAACTGATAAAAAAAAGCAAATGAGATAATATTTGCTCGGCGCGCTTTATTTTTACTCTTTTATTTAACTTTCTTGTTGCATATTTCTAAAGAGAGAAATTCGGAATTTATTTTTTACTTATTTTCTTATATCCTAGTGTTTCAAAATTTCGACCACTTGCTGAAATTCTATAATTTTTTTTTCTGTTTTTAAAATTGTGAAAACTGCATATTTTAATAATTTCACAATTTAATTATGAATTAATTTTATTACATTAATTATTTGAATTTCATTTCCATTCCGTATGAAAGATGGTATTTGTTAAAAGAACTGAAAAGTTAGTTAAGTTATGTTATAAGTTTATTCTATAACAGTTATCATTAATAAATTATGAAATGTATTGAATAAATTTTAGGAAATGTAAAACATATTTTCAAAATCAAACTTTTATTAGTCTACTAAGATTACAAATTATATAAAGAATTCGGCCCTCAAAGCAAAAGTTACAAATGCATGGAATTATGAAAAAGGTACAATAGTTATCAGAAAAATAAAATTCTGAAATAAGCATTAAAATACAGGGCGATCAAGAAATAACAGGTGTTCGGAGCCCTGTAGCGTGTTACGTACTGGGCGAAATATAACAAAATTTGGTCACCATACACATTAAAGTATGCGGTTTCGATTTATCACGAAAAAAAATTAGTACGAAAAAACGCCGTTAGGAGAAATCCTGGCAACCAGGCCGAGTACTCAAGAACA
>JAPMOR010008634.1:519764-538709 GCA_026543865.1 Argiope aurantia
ATAGCTGAATAAAAAAATTATTTTAAGCGAAATAAAAAAATTATTTTAAGCAATTCGTGAGCATATTGATTTTGCACGTTTCTTATTGATAATGGTATCATCTAGTGAACAAAAAAAAATCAAAACAAATATCTGAAGATAAAAACGCGCTGCAAAAGAGAGATTACGGAATTAGAAATGTTTCTTCAAATGATTTTATTAGAATTTAAATTATGCCGATATAATTTTCCCTGCTCCTTCTCTTGATTTCCAAATGCCGATCCCGGCGGATCTGCATTTGTGCCCCGGAACTGCTGAAAAAATTTTTGAACCCATGAGGAAAGAAAAATTGAACTTAAAATCAAAGAATTATTACAAGTTTTCTTGTATTAAATTACAAAGAAATTTTCAATTAGTAACATCAATACATTTGGGAACTTAATGGAATTTAAATATCGAACGGAAGAACTTTTGTTTAATTTCTACACTTTTTCAACTAAAGTTGTTGTTTCTTAAAAATCTCTCAAAATTCGATAAATTATGTCAGGAATTAAACAATTTTTAACAAAATTTATGCTCTTCGGTGATACACCGATTTTCGACCATTATTAGAAGCGATATCATGGGCAAATAGGTGCAAAAAATGTTAATAACAAATAAAATGTTAAATAAAAAAAATAAAATGTTAAATAAAAAAATAAAATGTTAAATAAAAACTTTTCTACATTATATTTTAAAAATCAGGCTTTAGAGCTGCATTTCACCACCATTACTACTACTTGTATGTCAAATTTCATTGCTGAGAAAGCGATAGACGCCATACAGTCACACATTTAAAAATTCTCTTCTGCAGATGTTCGATCAGCACTTTCGCAACCAGCACACACACAAAAATATTTCCTACTTGAATGTCTAGTAGCGTTTTTGAAATCACAAGATATGATCATGATAGTGCAATAGCTATGTTCATATATATCATTATCATTCAGTATAAATAAGAATACCCGAAAATTTTCAAGGTGCTGTTTCCATTTCTAAATATTATCTAATAACTTGCTATAGAGAAGAAGAAAAACAAATTGACAAGGATGTTTTTCAGTAAGACTCGTATCACTTTAACAACGAATTATCTTGCGGAAAATGGCCTTGCACTGTTTCGATGAAATTAGTATTTTTGCTACAGTTCAAGGAGTTTGTTTTGAATACGACCTTTTGTTGTAAAAATTTCCTTGTAATTCTCTACTATCACATTATAATGCTAGAGACTTCCATGGGTTCTCCATCTTTTATAATTCAACAGAAGTTTTAAAATCAACAATTTCTTTGTAACAATGATAGCTACCTTTTAAGGAATTGAAAGAAAAAGTTGATTACCATAATTTCCCTTATTAATTATATTCCAACTTTCAGCTGGAAATTTAAACTTTTTGTTTTTCTCTCTCCATGCATGACTTAATATTCATGGAGATCTAAAAAAGCATGCTTACTTTTCTCTGTAATGAAAATAGATAAGCATTTTTTGAGAAATAAAACTTTGAACGAAAAATGTCTTTGCTTTTTTAAAGATACATTTTTTTTGCTTGTGTTTATCTTAGCTATTTATCTGACCTTTTTTTTCTAACAAACAAGGTCATTTTCACTGCGTTTCCTTATTTCTACATAAATCATTTCATCTGTATTATTAAATAACAAATTGAGGCCAGGATAGCCTATTTGGTAGGGTATTAGATTCGCATCCCTTGGATTGCGAATTCGAACCCCGCCGGCCGAAGACTCTCCGTGTGTGGGGTGGCTGGTGCACGTATAAATCTGTCGTGGTCACAAATTCCTCCATGTCGAGAGTAATACTGGGGGTACTGGTTCAGAGGTGATCGTTCTCTGATTCAGGTCTAAATTACGATCTGTGGTTGAGTGAATGAAATGCATGAATGAAGTCCACCCCGTAAAAAGGATTGTGATGTGTGAGTAGCTAAGTCGCATTTTGGCTTTAATTGGCACTACTGTAAAAACAAGAGACGCTCTTTCGGCTTACAGATAGATAACTGTCGGCGGGCTTGTAAAGTGCCATAAATCACAACACAAGTAACAAAATTTACAATAATCGTTTGTTTTACGAATTATAAATATCCAATAGGACATAAACTTTTTTATTAGTTGTCTTTATTCAGCATCAAAGCGTTTGAGAATAAAATCCGGGAAATGATAAATGTAAAAAGCACTAAATGTTCCTTTTGAATTACCAGGTTTCAATTTTTGAATAACTGTGATTGTTTTATACATTTTGTTTTTAACCCCTTCTTAATCAAGTTATAAAATGTATTCTATTTCTAAGTTATTTTCATGTTTCAGAATTTAAAGATTTAAATTATTGCACAGTGAAACCCCATTAGTCTGTTGGTTTGTTTTAGTCTGATTTATTCCTATTAATTAAGAGTATAAGTTGTAGTAACATTCCGCACACCGTTTCTATTCTTAATAGAATTTCGCAAAAAATTTTCTTTATTTTTATTCAATAAAGCACCATTTATCCGTCTCTCATTTATACGTCATTTCACATTCCGATTAATTTATACCCATTGTAATGATAAATAATTTTTTTATATGATGCAAAGTTTCAGTTATACATCGTTTCCCACACTGATTTCGAAGTCACTTTCGAAAAGTATGTCAAATATGATTCTGATACGTATCCTCAATACCTGCGGAATTCCCGGAATTCCTACAGAAATTAGATGAAAATTCCGGAATTAACAGATATATAGTGAAAAACTACGAACGGACATATACGCAAAACTACAAAAAAACGGCGAAAATACTCTCTTCTGGAATTCTTCCTCACAACAAGGCTAATAGCGAAAGAATTTTTTAGCAAAATAAAAATTAAAGAAAAGAAAAAGAAACGGAATTTTTGTTTCAACATGAATATAAAAACACTGAAATTACTCCTCATAGCAAAAACGTTTTAGGAGAGTTTTTTGATGTTAAAACGAAATGATGATGAAAATGGCGTGAAACGTTTTTATGTTAAATTAGTCTAAAAAAGATGGAAAAAAATTGTAAATATCTAACAAATAATATTAATTTATATTTCACTTATATATTTAATCAATATTAAATTTCCATTAAATAATTTTGAATAATGTTTAAAAATACGTGTTTTGATTTTTTGAAATATCCGGAAATGTCTGTTCTCCAATAATTTGTTGATACTGCATTGCATGTAATATATCGGTTAGAAGTTTATTGAAGACTAGTTACCGGTATTGGGGGGGGGGGTATGGTTTTCGAATTAATCGAAGAGAAACTGTCTCATACTAATTTAAAAAACGGAGACGAATGTGAGGAAGTTATTCCACATTCTTTTAATGACTCATCGAGCACTTTAGATAAATTTCGAATTTGTTTTATTTCTCAAAGCACTAGCGAAAAGATATTCAACTGAATTCTGTTCATAATATTGTACTTTTCAGTTAAATTTCTTCCTCTATATCTACATATGCATGTTGTGTAAGTAGTATGAGTAGTTTATCCTGTTTAGATCGTTCATCTTTCTCCTTAATATTTCGTTTTGGGATGTCCTTTGAACGACTTATTAAAAAGTTTTAACTGAAGTTTATTTTTTTCCTCGTCAGTAAACATGTGAAGTATTTAAAATGTTTACTCAAATAATTTTCTGACTGAAATTCCGTCTCCTCTCTCCTGAAACTGGCATAAAAAATTTTGGAGGGTTTATATTCACCGGTGATGTTATTTTACAGATTCAGAAGAACGGTGCAGATCGCATCGATGTAAAGAAAGTGATGGATTCCTGGACATTACAGACTGGATACCCTGTGGTCAGTGTTATCCGAGACTATTCAGCAGGCACAGCTACCGTCCAGCAAGTTCGGTTCTTGCTCGAAAAGGGTGGTGCCATGGACACGTGAGTTCAAACCTCCTTTAATTATTTTTTCAATAAGAATATGAAATGTTTAATAAAACTATGAAGATCTTTGCCATCAAGATCTTTAATTGTATGAAGAGATTTGAATTTATGTGCTAGGTAAAAGGATAAGAAAATGCCAAGTTAATACATTATCTTAAGACACATATTACTGATTTATTTTATATATGAGTGTGCAGCTATTTGCTGTTTGAAAGATTGAGGGATAAGAAATTTTGTAAATATATTTTGAAATTGGTGAAGTAACCTCTTGAAGATTTTTCGAAATTTCGATTTTTTAAATGATTGAATATTTTAATGTTTGAGTAATTTTCTATTTAGAAATTCTTTAAACTTTAGATAGATTCTTCATTCTAAAACTATATCATAAGATTCTCTCACTGCATAAATATTTTAATTTGGCAATTGTTTAATGGACATTTTTATCCCATCTTTGATAAGTATTATAAAATATTTAATTTGTTACAACATTTTCCATTATAATAAGGAAATTCAAAATATTAATATTTCACAGCCGTTTTTGGAATTCAGTGTTTTGCATCATTCAATGTAAAATTTCGTTTAAATAATAAAGATCCTTATTGTTATTCTGCTTTCAATTAAATTAATAATGCATCCGTTTATTTGTGCCAAGACAGATGTTTATACCATCCATATTACAAAAAAAAATTAATTTATTTTTAATAGAAGCGCTTGGGAGATTCCCTTTACCTATACCGATGGTCTGAATCCTGATTGGACTCCAAACACAAAGATGTGGCTTCACAAAACCAATGGTAAGGGGTATTTTATTTCTTAGAGATGACTTGTTGAAGTAATTGATATAGATGTAAAATAATGTCATATCCTAGTAAAGAAGATATTGTATTGTATTGAAATCTATTTTAAAATTTCCCAAAAGTATTAAGCAATTTTTATGCTGTTTAAATTACGCATTATATTACTGACACATTCAAATCTTTGTTTTTAATGCCTCTCGTATATTCAATATTACATAGTCACACCCAATAAATTATTGACTTTCAATGTATCTTTCATTAAGGTTTTAACTTATTAATTTTCACATCTTTCTATTCTATATGAATCCGGTAATTTTATAATGGATTCGATAATATTAGACCCTTTTAGTTCAAACTGTTCAGAAATAATTCTTAAAATATATCATATGAAATCACAAGCTGATATACCTAGTGTTACTCTGGATAAGAATCACGGTATTTTAAACTTAATGAAACAGTTTTTTTGCTGTCTGGTTTTTCATCGATTGTTCAGTCTTTCCCCCGTTTATCATTCTAGAACGGCATTTAAACTTATCTCCTATTTTTGTTTCTTACTACCTGGGGCGAGTTCAAAAACCCTTAGGGTTCTCTTTCCATATCTGTTGTAGCGATAACAGATGTTAACACGTATCCTGACATTTATTGCCATAACTGATTATATTTTATTGCCATAACTGTACTATTTGATTTTTTAATATGTTGTGTTTCTAACCGAAAAAACCCCTCCGCACAGTTGAATTCTTAGGTCAGCCAGTGACCTAAGAATTCAAGATTTTGAATTCTTAGGTCACAGGCTGACTGTGGAAGCCGGAAGTTTTTGGATTTAATATTATGGAACTATTAATTAATGTAAGAATTTCTAATAGTTCATAACATTGGTATTAATTGATGATAACACCACAAATTGTTGCCTTTCAGTTTTAGCTAAAATAGTACATCTGGAGAAAAGTATTTTAACTCAATTCCCTTACACCTGGTAAGAAATTTAGGTGTTAACTGGTGTAAATTAAATTAAGTGTCCACTTGTTTGTTTAAACTATATACAATTTTAGCAACTCGAATAAAATTTGGCACACACGTTCCTTAGCACTTAAAAGAATTAACTACACTATTACAATATTCTACAACCCGCTAAAATGGGTAAAAAAGGGGTTTATTAATTTTAGTTTTAAAATTATTTTCAAAATTTTCAGCATTTTTTTTTGTTGTTAAGTAGCTATTAATATTGAAAAATCTACGTTATACTACTACATCAAGTAATAAATCAAAGAAGCATTAAATATTCGAAACCAAAGAATTTGTTTAGATTATTTTTTCTTAAAATTGATGTTCTCTTAATTTAAAATTTTATGTCTTAAACATGTCAGTATCAGTTCAGAAACTTCAAATTTCTCCCACAAATTTATGCTGCCAAATTCTGGAGTATTTGCATTGACAGTTCTAAAACATCTTAAGACGCCGAATATAAGAATTCAAAAAATGCTTTAATTCGTCATAAGAAGATTTATAACCAAAAACGATATGTATTTAACTTCTTGCATATTTATCCAACAAATTAATGCAGGCGAAGTCGGGACTACAGTAACTATTCTAAAATAAATTTTTAAACTATTCGAAACTAAATAGAAAGTTTTGCTTAATGTAATATTGAAAGAAAAAGAAAGCACTTTTAAATGGGGAAAATGTCCACATTTATATCATTTTCAAGGAAATCAATCAAAATTTTCTCTCGATATTTGTAGGCAGTCTTAGTGGCCTTCCTGGTAAAAATCACTGGGTAGTGGCCAACATTCAGGAGGTTGGCTATTACAGAGTGAACTACGATGAGCATAACTGGAAATTACTTATTGAACAATTCAAGGATGATCACAAGGTAAGTCAGCCATCACGTGGATCATTTATTTAAGAGCCCGAGTAAAAATGAAATTTTATTTACAAAATATACCAATAAAAATGGATTCTATTTAATACATACTCATTTAAAACATAATTTATTTATATGACTGCTACGTAACGTTATTAACATGTTAAGAAATGTCAGAATGAAATAATGAAAACAACGTATTGTTATTATATTAATTGTATCCAACTTTTGAATAATGAGTACTCTCCAGAATAATTCAATAAAATGAATAAATATAACCCAGCGATTTGCATTATTTACAACTTCTTAAAGGAAGTATTTAGATAACGATATTATTACCTTGTCTAGTAAAAAAATTTTTTTAAAAAAATCAAACTTAATTTTGGTGATGCTTTATGTTTCAGACCTCCCAGAGTTCAACCAGCTGGAGTGGTCTCCTCCGAACTTTCTCCCATGAAGGTGTTACCCTGAGAACGCCCTACACAGCATTGGCGTGCAATAGTTACGAAATATTAACCTTTCGCGTGAATTTAACATTTTTGCTGGATTTATCGTGCTATCCTTGGCAAATTATTTTGCAATTAATCTCTGTAGTATCCAAAAATCTAATTTTTGTTTTAAATGCCTTTTTTCCAACCAATTGAAACAAAAATTTGACCCAAAATTACATTAGTAGTCAAGATGCCATATCAAATTTGATGTATTTAAATAATTGCGTTTTTGAGGTATTCAGGCCTACATGTTTATAAAAGTAACTGTCCAACAGAAAAATCAACCTTTCTCTGGATTTGGCTCAAAATTCGATAGGTGTTTAAACTATAGATGTTGATTCTGCGTATCGAATTTTATTTATCTAGATCTCTTCGTTCTGTAGTTACCGTGTTAACTTATACTGGAAGAGTCGGACAGAAAGATTTCCTCAGAATTGTACTTGTTTAAAATTTGATGGAAATCTACAAATTTGCTATAAAGAGCATATACCAAATGTCATCCATCTAGCTCAAAGCGTTTCAGAGTTATCTTTCTCAAAGACAGAAAACCAGGCGCACAGAAATTTTCCAAAAATGTGTTTTTCGAACTCGGCGAGATCTAAAACATGAAAGATTCATGAAAATCTTGAGTTCGAATTTTTTGACGATTCCTATACTCTCTTTACACTACGTATATTAGAAAGTAAAAAATACACTTTTGGAATTATGTCTGTCTGTTTATCTGTGAAAATGATAATTCAAAACGCTGCGGTAGACGGATGAAATGTGGTGCATCGACTTTACTTCACTTTTGTAGATTTCTAGCAAATTTTTGACGAAATTTCAGAGGAAATCTTTCTGTCCAGCTGTTCAAATATAAATGAACATGATAGCTATAAAACGTAAAGAACTAGATAAATAAAATATGGTACAAAGTTTTCGCACCTAAAGTGTAGATTTGCATCAAATTTTCGACCAAATCTTTCAAATAGTTAATTTTTTTTTTCGGTTTATAATGTCTCATTCCTTAAATGCGATTTTTCAGAAACACGATGATTTAAACAAATAAAATTTAATATATCATATCGAGACTATATTTGAAACTCTAAATCAAATTCTAGTTTCATTTGGTCTGGAAAGAGGCGAAAAAAATATAAATTTTATTTTCAGGTGCATGTATATTAGCCGCATATCAAGGATTAATCGTCCAAAAAATCGCCAAAAACACACACTATATTTTCAGTACAAAAAAAAAAAGATAACATCAATATATTGTAACTATTGTTTATAATTACTATGCGAGGCATTTGCGGCCTAGCCCACAGTTTTATGTGAGGGGGAGGGAGGAAGATAACACTTTTATTACCTATTATGGGAGGAATTTTTGGAGAAATCACGCCCACTGGTTATTATTTGTATATTTAAAAACTTGTCATAAAATCAAAACCCCTTATTGCAAAATTTTCAAGGTATTTAAAATAGTTAAACTGTTAATTGATTTATTTCCCACTCATATCCTTTCTGAAACTCATATGAAAATATGATATTTAAATTAACGTGGTGCTTTGGTTTTTCAGAAAATCCATACTGTGAATCGAGCTCAGATCATAGATGATTCGTTAGATTTAGCGAGGTAAGTTTAACTTCCTTCCCTAAATTTTATTACGAAATATGTAGTAAAAAGTAAATTTTCTTTCAGAAACAGTTGTTATTAAAAAAAATGCTTCGATTTCTTTTCATTAGAATACTTAAATTTACCAAGACCTCTGACAGCTTCGTTTATATCTCTGTCGGCTAATATTTAAGGTTGACGTAGGAATTCGAATTTATAAACATTAATCTCATTTTCTCTTATTAATATTAAATTGATTTACAAAAGCTACTTGCTTATTGAAATAAACATTTGTAGTGCATTCAATGTAATGCATTTAATTAAATTCCATATCTACTTCTGCATTTATTGAATTCTAATATAAAAGTAACAAGGGCAATTAATTGGAAGAACGAATCTGATATTGCTGCATTGAAGAAAGACAGTCGAATCTCCATGGCCGAATGGTCATGGCACTGTTCTCATGATCAAGAGACCTGGGTTCGAATCCCGCTGGAGATAATGCGATTTATGGTATATGTAAACACTTAATTCCTTGATTTTATGTTTTCCGTTATTTCATGTTCCAGAAGATACTGGACATTTCTTTAGTTTACCAGACAAGTGTTCTGGACTTTTCTTACTGTCTCCAGAAGAGTATTCTGGAACTTTCTCTACTTATATAAAAGCAGAAGATTTGTCAGTTACTGTATACTCAGTTCTGAGTTCAGTTAATAAATTGGTTTAGCTCTACCTCTTGTGTGTGTCATTGAGTTCTATACTATAGTTCTACGTGACAATATTAAATTGATTTACAAAAGCCACTTGCTTATTGAAATAAACATTTGTAGTGCATTCAATGTAATGCATTTAATTAAATTGCATAACCACTTCTGCATTTATTGAATTCTAGTATAAAATTAACAAGGGCAATTAATTGGAAGAACGAAGCTGATATCGAAGTTTGGAAGGGAGTGTTTGTATAATGGGCTTGTAAAACTATTTTATCTATTTTTGCAGCTGTTAAAAGCTTTTATTCAAACACATAATGTATCAGAACAAAATATGTAACAATAAATGGTGGGTTTACCATAAGGATAAAAAGATTTCGTTAATTAGGCTCTTCTATATAATTCTATTTTCCATATTCACCCTATTATACAATAAAAATTTTCTTACATTTTCTTTCTAACAATTCCATTACTTAATCGAAACTTTGATGCATTTTCAACGAAACAGCCTAGGCATCTGACTAGGGTTTCTAAGTTGAGAGGGGGATTGCAAATAGATCTGTAAGTTTGCAAAAAAAAATATAAATTCTATGATTGATGAAATATAGGATAATATTAAAATTTTATTAAGTATATTTGGTCATGTAAATACTTTCCAATGCATTCACTTGGTTATTAGAATAATTCTAAAACGAAATACCTGCGACAACAATATTGTATGTAAATTCGGAAGTCAGAAAATTTGGAGTTATAATAAAAAAAATTAATACATATTCCTAAAATTAATAAAATTAAAAAATAATCCACTCAAAATAAATCATTAATATATTAAAAATATGCCTAACTGTGAAACAAAATTCACCAATTTATTAAAATAAAGAGGCTTCCTAATGTTCACTACCTAGGACCGCAAAAATCTCGATTCGCCTCTTACTTCAAATACACATCAAATCATCACCCTATATTATTGCAGTTTAATTTGTATTTGCAGACTTCCAATGAAGAGATAAGTTTTCATAGACAATATTTTTCTAAGACATACTTCATGGTAAATGAATAAAAAGTATAAATGAAACTTCCTTCTGTAATACCTCAGCAGTGAGGAAAAATGAGAAAAAGTAGCATTTGTGATATAAAAAGATAATATTCATTATCGTTTGATGTATAATCCATAAAGAAATTATCCTGACGCTGCACGTAATTCTGAAACTAAATAAGAAAGTATGATGTTTATAAATGTATGATGTATGCTGTTTATGTATGTAAATGTATGATGTTTATAAAATGTATGAAATATTTTTTCATACAAGGTATTGATTTCATATTTGGATTCACACAAACTCAATCTTTTCAAAAATCAATACTCTATATCGAATGCATATTCAAATCCTCATAATCAAAAACAGCTTGAATATATGTAACATTTTGTAATTTTTAATAAAGGATTAATATGTTATAAGCAACAAATGTGTTATAAGTTTTCAATTGATATGAATGAATTGTATTTAATTTTCAATTTCAATGAGAGTCATCGTTTTTCCCCATACATTTCAAAATGTATTGAATATCTGATATTAATTCTTTTTTTATACTAAAATTGTTTATAAAAAAGATGGAAGTCATATATTTTGAAAAGTATTAGAATATACTTTATGTTTTATTAATAGTTTTTAAAGTTAAAAGTTTGAAACTTTTTTAATAGAAATCCGCAAAAATTTTAATGACAATTAAAGATGCAAATCCTAAAACTCCTAGTTTCAAATTTATCCATTGCATCAATAGTTTTCAAGATATATAACAAAAACTGTAAACCTTCCGAACAGCATTATTTTTGTTTTCTTTGTGGGCCATCTTAACTTTAAAAAATTATTCTCTGGCAGGAATAAAAATGGGATTAGAAACAGTGCATAGATAGAGATTGAATATAAGAAGAATTTTAAAAAATCATTTGCTGGAATTTTGAATATGCAAATCAGTAGCATTACGCTATTTATATATCAATTATAAAGTTCCAGGAAATAAGCATCTATCTTTTATTTCTTGTCTGTTCCACATCCTTTTTTAATTTAAGTATTTTTTATTAATAGTAATTATTAAATGTATTCAGAATTTTTCATTATATTAGACGATATGCCTTGAGAATTCTATTTTATTACTACTATGTATGCAAATAAAAGCATGAATCCCAAATTGTTATTTAGTCATGCTTCTTCCTTCATAATAATGAGCATTAAAAAAATAATTTTTTAGAGCAAAATCACTAAATGGAATGAAAACTTCAGGATGATTGAAGCATTGGTATAGTGACCTATTTGCTATATTTTCAGTCGCTATATTTAAGTCGCTAAATATTTTTTCTTGTATATCTCCAGTTATTTCGAACCGATTTATCTATAATTTTATACCTGGAGATTTCTTGTTATTCGGAATTATTTAAAGGATGAAAAAAAAAATGAAGAGTTGTAGTTGGAAAATTTGAAAATTGTACAATTATAAACATGTTCCCTTATGTTGGTCCCTTCTGTAGACGCAGTTTTCCAATTTTTAAAGAAGGCATACTTCCAAGTTGAATGAAATATTTCCCTTGAATTTAGCTTTTATAGATTACGAATAATAAGAAATATCCTGATGCATTTGTGACGGACGGTACATGGTAAGATATATTATATAAAATGTATTGGATGTATTATGTATTAAGGAGAAATAAAAGTAATTTTTCCTTGGGTATGTATATTTCAACTGTGTAAAATATTTTCTGCATAGTTGCTTATGTTGCTGTTTCTTTTAGAATAGAAATAAAATATCAGTCTATTTTAAAATGTTTTTAAAATATTTTTCTTTTTTTAGAGCCGGTCAACTGAATTACCATATTGCTCTGAACACTACTCTTTACCTGAAAAAGGAGGATGCTTACCTACCTTGGAAGGCAGCTCTTCACGGATTCTCATTCATAGATTCCATGATTTGTAGAAGCGCCATCTATGGGAAATGGAAGGTACCATTTTTTGCAATTCTACATTGAAAAATTATTCTATATTTTATTTATTTACAAAATATGTTATTTTGCTATTTAAAGTATTAATTTTTTTGACTGCCTGATTAGATTATGTGTTGCATTTCGGAAGTTATTTTGCTTTTTAAATCGAATTAGTAATCACAGACGCGAGAGATGCTTAAGATTTGATAATACAAACTTAATCATATGCTTTCTATGATTAAGTTTGTATTTTTATGATTAAGTTTGTATTATTAACACTAAACCTATCGGCATTTCACCGATACATTGGAACTGCCATTGGAAGGCGGTCATTTGACCGGCTCGTGGTAGCTTTAGTGTTAAGTATGTATATGGTTTTGTATCTTAACCTATGCTTAAGATACAAACTTAAAAATTGGATTCTTATATCTGATACCATTCGGTGATACCTTCAGTTCTACATTGCATGCGTTAATTAAATTCAAATTTTTATAAGACATCTGGTCAAGATATCTCTAAATTCCATATACAAGAACTGTTAATTATCAAGTCTTCTTAAGTATCGTCTCTGTCTTCCATACATATCATGGAAATAAAAATAATATTATGTAATATTATAAAATTATAATGACCAAAGCTAAAATTATGGTTATTCCGCAATATATTGAAATACTTTGCTGCATCTTTAAATCTTAAAGTCTGAAACTTTGCTGTTCTAAATTGAAAAATTAATTCTAAAATGCAACATCAAGAGCACTCAAAAAGTTTAAAAATGCTTCAAGAAATTATAGCCCAAAAAATGTTATCATATAAGACAAATCCCTAATAGCACAAAATGCCCAACAATATTACTACTATGTCTTCACGATGTTGTGACTTCATTCAGAATATCAAAGAGTACCTTAAAGATTTCGTACAATATCTTGTGGTAACAAAAATTCTCTCTTGCTGTACGTTATATATTTTCCTCATGTTTCAACAGAATCATGTCTATTCAAAACTCACGTCACTCATGTCAAAGAAGACAGGTTCTTTCACTGAAAATATCATAAAAAGATATTTTCATTTTTTTTTCATTTTTATTCAAAACAATGGTTAAAAGGTACATAACTCTTTTCTTTTTAAAGTTTTATTCAAATATGTATTGAAGTCATATAGTGCTCTTTCAGTATATCTACAAAGAATATAACAGTTTGAAGTTGCAAGTCGAAGTATGGACTCTTCAATCTTTAAATTAGAGCTGAAACAAAATTATCCTTCAAAATCGATAATCAAAACTTTAACAGTTTTTCTTTAATTAGATCAGAAATTAATTAAAGAAATTATTAAATAATAATTTATTATTCGCCAAAATAATAAACTAAAATTTAGTACATTAATCTAACCCCATAATGAAAATAGTGCCCATTTGGAGAAAGTTTTAAGATGTTCTCACTGAATAAAATCACAAGACATTCGTTTTAATAATTTTACAGTGAGAAAAACTAATATTTCGGTTAAGTAAGCTGATAGCAGAAAGCAACTAATTATTTATAAAAATGTTGCTAAATTCACATTTTTTTAGTTAGCTACACCATTTATAACAATTATCCGACAATAAGAATAGAACTTTTTGTGAATTAATTTCTCATCAGGAGCGACAAAATTTTGAACAACAATTTTTAAATACGTTTCTCGAGACATATTTCCGAATAGGCAGTGTAGGCAGCTTCCTAGAGCTGCAAGACTCAAGAGGACAGCTGAAAATTCAATTAAAAGTGTTATTAAACTACTTAACAAATTAATAAATCCATCTGAAATGCAAACTGCTTGAATTATAAAATATTAGGAATACAGTATATACTCTCATTGAATTATGAAAGTTATGAATTAAAATACAGAGAATATAATATAGATTATGAATTAAATTATAGATATAACTATTAATAAATAAAATATAGACATAGCAGATTAAATGTATTAATTAAAATATACATATTATTAATAACTTTTTTAATAATGTTTTTAAACAATTAATTATTCATTATATTCCACTTGACAGTACTGCAAAATAATAATTTTTCATATTATATTTTTATTTTTTCGTAATCTTTCATAACAGTTAAATGTTGTCAATGAAATCATTACCTGTTGTGTTACCTAATGATTATAGTTAATTTTTCAAAAATTTTATTTAGTTAGTTATTTTTGTCCGTTCGTATACATACTAAAAGGATATAAATAAGCGCACATATTTTCACAAAACTACTAAAATTGACAAATAATCAAAATAAATAATATTTTAGAAAAAAATAATATATTAGAACAATTAATTATTCGTTAATTAGTTATATTCCACTTTACAATATTGTAAAATAGTAATTTTTCAATTGTATTTTTATTTGAAATTTATTATTTCTTCATAGCTTTCATAACAAATGTTTATATTATAAATTGAAAAATCATTAACCAACGATAATGGTTTATTTTTCAAGAATTTTATTTATTTAATTATTTTCGCCTCCTTATATACATACTAAAAAAAAGATAAATAAAAACACATATTTTCACAAAATTAATAAAATTAGCAAATGACTAAAGTGAATCACTAACAAGTTAAAAGCTAAAAATCTGTTGAAATATGAAACTAAATTGATATATTAGAAAAGAAGTGGCTCTTAATATACATTGCCTAAGGCCGCATTATGATCCAGAATTCTAATTCCTATTTGTATTGCAGACGTATCTGATCGAACAACTGAAGCGCACTTACGAACTTCTTGGTTGGGAGGAGAGCCCGGATGAGAACATCCTCACTCAGTAAGTAGGCTCGAACCTCATGAATTCTTTTCTCGTCTAATAAATTCCTTTCGCCGCAAAGAAATGGAGTTTGGGGAAGCACCAGAAAAAGCGATAAATTCGCATTGCTGATGAAATCATATCTATGCAGCCTCTATTCTTCGGCGGAGGGAATTATTCCGGCATTATTTTCCCTTCTTATTCTTCCACGACCTGAATTCTAAGTTGGCTGTGCTTGAATCCGTTTTTATTCTCTCGTATGATAATAAAGAGAAAATATTGTTGTCGAGATCTCTCGATTTGGATAAATTTCCACGTTTTTAGGCAAGGATGGGCAAATTTTTCAAGGGTACGGTACTCCTAATTTTTTTAAGGTGTTTCGGTCCACCCAGTGGCATAGATATGGTGAGCTAAAAAAAGTCTACAATATTTATTATAATTTAATAATAAATACGGAATATGTACTTGCTTACATAAGTACAACATACTAATAATAGCCATAAATATTAATAATATCAAATGATGCTTTTAATATCAAACAATTCAAAATGCATTAGAAAATGAACAATTTTCATCTAAGGTTAGTTCCCTTAGAATTCTTCGCGCCACTTAAAACCTAAGGTTAAGGCTTAGGTTTTAAGGTTAGTTCTCTTAAGTTAGTTAAGGTTAGTTCTCTTAGTTATAATTAGTAAATGACTTAGTCTGCATACTGTCCGCTATTCTTGAATATCTTGGTATATAATTCCTAACTGCTAATCTTGGATTCTAAGTGGTCGTCTGTGAGACAGAAATTATATGTTGTCTTAATTATATTCATCGTTGAAAATGCAGATTCACACAGGTAGGTAGAACCAAAAAACCATGTTAAATGATAGCAACATTTTTTAAAATATTAGGATACTTTACTTCGTTTATTAGATTCCTAAAATTATTCTTAGGTTCTGAACTGCATGCTTTTAAAATTATGTCATTCTGAAGGAGAAAAACTTCGCCAAGAGATAAAGAAAATATTTTTTTTTCCCTCAAGAGATAAAGAGAATATATAATTTACATTTTCAGTTACTTCTTTCACATCAACACTGCCAAATGGGTAATACATGAATGTAATGATTGGTTCTAGTCTAGTATATTCTTGAAAACGTCCCTCTAATTCGGAGTGGATTTTTATTATTTCACTATAATATTTCTCTTTGTTTAATATACCTCCATTTTTAAACAACTCGTCAGAAATATTTTTGAAACTTTTCGTCAGTGTTCCACAAATACGCTTCTTTTAGTATGAGCGTCTTAAGTTTTAGTAAAGGTGGTCACTTCAAAAGGTCTTGGCGATCCACTGGTCGATCGCGATCGATTTAATGCCCATCTCTGATCTAAATGCAGAAAAAGGAGGAGAGTAGACAATACTGATGGCACAACTTGGAGATTATGAGCTTTCATATGAAATAAAGCTCATCGAAATCTGTTCAGTGATCTTCCTCCATAGAGAATACTAGTGGAGAAGTGTTTTTTCGATTCCTCTCGAAAATGATGAGCAAAGGGAAGCAGGTGACATTTGATATTTTATGTAGGTGGTCAGGCGTTTCATAAGACATAAAACGTTTCAAAATGGGAACAGCTGTTGTGGCTGGCGAATTCTACTGCTCTTTTTCTCCATAGAAAATGTACAATGAAGAAATGTATTTCTCGATCTCTTTCAAAAATTATGATAGAAGGAAGGCAGGCGCCCATACACTTTCATGCGAAACAAAAATTGTCATAGTCGGATCAGTGGATAAAGCTGCGTACTGATTCATTAGTGTTTCTTTTTATATTAAATATATGGCTAATTGATATTTTTTCTCATCGAAAATTATTTGCTGTGTATATTTGGTTGTTTTTTATTAACGTCAACTCCTTAAATTAACTAAACCAAACATTTTGTCATCTCATTTAATAAAGAATATTCTTAATTATGTTTCATATATCTCATAGAATTATGAATTAAATTCAGAATGAATAAAGATTGCATTACTTTACAGATACAAGCGTGTGAGCACACTAGCATGGCTATGCGGTTACGGCTATAAAGATTGTGTCCAGAAGGCCCAAGAGAAGTTCAACCAATGGAAACAGGAGCCGGAAAATGTCAACATGTAAGAAATTTTTAGTTTATTATCTTTACAAGAAAGTTATTTCTATCCTTATGTTTTATATCTATTGTTGCTATTTTTGTGATATTTATTGTTGAATTATTTTCACTTCTGTTGCTTGCTGAGTAAAGAAGCTGTTAATCTTATTTCTCGTCTTGTATTTAATCCAAAGTATTTGATTTTATAATGAATTGGTTCCTGGGGGATTTAATTTGTTAGTTTCTTTCCATTGTAATCGGGTTTTTTTTTTGTTATGTGTTTACGCATAGAGTAATTTTCAATGGATTCTTTAATTTTTTTATTTAATGCTAACAAACTTTGAGATTTTTGAGAAATGTCATATTTTGTTGGAACAAATCTAATTTGAAAGTGCAACTAATTTGTTAGCATCAGCCTTATACCCTAAAAAAATCAGAAACATTTCTCTATCTTTAATTGTAAGAGAACTGGAAGGGGGTGAAAAGTTCTCTACAATCGTATCTCATACCTCTTTGTTTAGAATTGCACATCTGCCAAAAATTTCAGCTTGATTATATATATATATATATATATATATATATATATTGTTACGAAATTTTTACCGGGGTTCGTTTGGATAGTGGGAGTGATATTGTGTATGGAACGCTCAATCAGCAGACGGCAGTAGAAAATAAAACAACGACGTTTATTTACACGAAGATACACAGGACAGCACAAAAGCGACAACTATATACAGCACAGAAGACGATTATCTTCACCCGAGACGTGTAGCATACAACAGCACACACAGCAGCATACAACCAGAATCTACTGCAGACAGTAGCGCACAGCTCAGTTCAGCACTAGCTTGATTCCGTCGCTTCCAACTACTCCGGTCTGTCCACTCTGACTAACTTCGTCGACTTCGACCCTCAGACTTCGCTGCTCTCGAACTCAGACTACTCCGCTGTTCTCGAACTCCCCTGTCGTCTACCTTTCTCTGGCAGCTGCGGCTGCTTCCTTTTATAGGTATCGGGAGGCGGGGCTAGAAGCCTCTCAACCAATCAGGAACGTTCGAGGCGTATCTCGGTTCCTACTGGACGGATCGGGAAAATTCTCGAAGTTTCGGGTATTATCTATTTTGGCGCCAAAGTCGCCAAATTCGTCTCCAAATGGTCTCCAAGTTTGTCGCCAAGCTCTGGTACCCCCGACACGACGCCCAGACTCTGTCCCATACAGATGACAGTAAAACATTCTTTCCAATGATGGAACCAACTATGCTGGGAAGCAGCATTACGGATTCGTAACAATATATATATATATATATATATATAATCACGATGAAATTCTATATATGTTATGAATTGCTGTATATATATATAAATTTTTTGCTTGTTATTAAATATGTGTATCTAACTCGTTCTTTCATATGTATCTTACTATTACATATGTATTCTCTCTCATTTTCAAAATTTTGATACGGTTCCCTGATATTTTCAGTCACATTTAGAAAAAAGTCGATATTCTAAAACCACCAAGAATATCCCATCATTTTATGATTAAAATTGTTCGAGTTATGGCTTTTAATTTAAAGCGAGGCAATATATAACTTTATTTAAAGGAGCAATTGGGACAGGTAACACAACAATAAATAATTTCAGTAGTCTGCAAACATTTCTTAAGATCTCACTCGAGACCATAAATTTAACTGTAAATGTAGTTGTCAGCAAATTCGTAATAATGATT